>JAVLVB010000813.1:436429-475162 GCA_032876305.1 Orestias chungarensis
AGAATGTAGTATACACACATACACAGACAGCGAAACCACATGTTGATTTTGACCCCTTAACCGACTAAATCGACCAAAACAATATTACAGATGTAAAATAGATCAAATTTGAAACCTTTGGAGTAAATGCAAAATATCGGCCTCTTTCTAAAGATGACAATCCAATGCTGTACATGTGTGACTTAAAGAAAACATATCAAAAAATAATATAATGTTCAGTAAGTTAAGGAATTAGTCTTCTAACAAATCAATATTCACTGCTCTAATGTTTCCACTTTGTTGAATATATCTTGTTTTTAACTTGACCAGTTCTACCATATAAAAGTGCTTCCAAGGCAAAATGCTGTATGAAGTAAACATTTAACAGGGTTAAGAGTGGTATTATGCTAAATCAACTTTTATTTAACTCAGTTATTGCTATAACTAAAGCTTTGCTTTGACTGATTTATGCATCTAATCATTTGAATCCTGGAGCCATTCGAGGGTGCTTAAACCATAGCTCCTGCAATGAGCCTTCCTAGAACTTTAACAGCTCAACTCCACCGGATTAGTGGCAGCATACATTAGTATACACCTGTTGGAACTGTGCAACAATGTCCTAAGTAGCCATTTTTAAAATATGGCAACTTCGTACAACATATTAAATCGCTCATAACGGCTGTGAAAGACATCGATGAGTGGAATGGAGAGACAGAGTTCACCAATCATCTAACACATGAATTATATGTATATTACTTTTGCCCTACAGTATATGGCTTATATACTGCAAACAGGTAGAAGAAGGATAGTTGTGACATGTAAACATGTAAAACTATGGCTTTTACTTGTTGTACTTAGGATAGAGGTAAATATGAGTTTTGCAATGGTTGAGAACATAGAAGCTCCAATGAATTGTAGATACAAGACCAACAACATGAGACATTGTTGGGAGTTGAAATCAGTTGGTGTCAGCAGATAAGACAGGAAGGTGCTGCTGCTTTATCTACAGACTTAAGTTGACTGTTATTTAACAAGTTTACCGTCTTAAATCTTTTGTATTGCAACTTACACCTTGCATTAATAATAAATCATAAAGTTCATGACACTTACAGGGGTTCTGTTAAGGAGCAAGGCCTCCCGTGTTCTCGATATTGTAGGAGCCTTGTGCTTCAAATAGGTTGAAACAGTACATGGTGAATATCCCAAACTTTAAGCCTGCCTGTTAACACCACAAAGATAACGTGTGGTAGCATTAACCTTCAGCATTCAGTACAAAAACAGCAGAATTAATTAGCCAAGAAGAAAGAAAACAAGTTTAAAGTTTGGAAAGAAGCGACTCTTGAGTTACCCCGTTGTCGTGACAAAGTTGACTTATAAACATTAGTGCTTAGACAGACTGACAGCACTTGGTTACTCAAGCATTAAAGACACCTTCAGCACTTGGATACTTTGGCGGGGTGGGGCAAACAGAAAACGTATCATCTCACCTTCTACTAAAGGTTTTTTATTTGTTTTGCCCTTTCTGTTGTAAACAAATGATATCTTACCAAAAAAATAAAAAGTCTTCCGCATTACGTGCTGCTGTTCTGGCTTTTTATTGTCTCCCCTTACTGCCTCTGACACCAGGTGACCTAGACTTTTACTAAGCCAAATATGTATGTGTCTCTTTTAAATCTTTGTGTTTTGGTAAAATCCACCATAGGGAATTCAAGATGTTTTCACCCAGCTGTTTTTTGATGATTGTTGTGCATTTGTTGTAAAGTAAATGCACTTACAGGCTCTGTTAGTAACTTTCAGTTTTTGGTTGCTTAGGTTTTTAGTATTTCCCCTATTTGAATGGCTGAGAACAGCTGTGCGAATGCGTGCAGCTGTAAGGCTGGCAAACCGGCAGACGTATTATCCGTCTCATTGGTTGGCCAGCTGTCTTGTGGTCTAATCTACTGGTTGGCTGAATAATACCTGACTGAAGCAGGAGGATTAACCCAAGTATGTAATACTCCAGGGAGGTAAAGAACCATGTTTTCACAGTAATGTGGATGGAGACAACATGTTGACACCCTTCATATGTGTCTGTGTTTGTGTGCAGTTTCTGGGACTGAGGCTCCTTGCTTTCTGCTGTTATACAATACATATTGTATAACAACTGGCAGTGAGTGGGTGGCTCCCGCCATCTGGAGAGCTGCAGCCATGTATCCGTGCCCAATGTTACACATCATATACGTGTGTGCGTGTTTGTATGCGCCCATGCTGTTTAGTGTTTTTGTGTCCACCCTGCATCTACAAATAAGCATAGCTTCATCTGCTGGATGAATTAACAGAACGGAAACCGGGTGTAAACTATACACAGTGCTAGTTTTTTCTAAATATAGAACTGGCCTTTTGGTTAATAATGTCTTAAAAGTATAGTTTCGGAAGTACACACATTGAAATCTCCAAACACAGATTGTTCTTCATATCCATTTAATCCTCTGAGAGGAACAAGAGCTGTGTGAACTTCATTATGTGTCTTTGTTTATGACAGTTTCACCATTTCTAAGTTAACACAGAGGTGGACTCAATAGGACAAACAAAAAAACAAAAAAAGATTTCAGAACTCTTCAATCATCCTCAAACAAACAAAAATCCACTTATAAATGCTCCATTAACGCATGAACAAAGTAAATACATCGCAGAAAGAATCCACTCCGTCATCTACGAGTCAGAGCCTAACTGTTGCTATGGAGAGGAAAAGCACAGCTTTCTAGTCTATTTTAGGTGATGTTAGTTTTTTTTTTTTTTTTTTGCATATATCAGAGTCAAACAAACTGTGATAGAAAGCATTGGCACGTCACTGTAAGAAGGTTTTTAAACAGCAGACGTTATTTATCTACTGCTATCGCAGCACTTATTTGTCAACTTAAATCAAATATTTAACCTAATGTAATTGTTAATGAAAGCTATAAATGCACATGTACGTCACTTATCCTCAAGAGCACAACACATCCAGCAGGAGGAATAAGTATACCACAAGATTTCTACATACATAAAAAGATTTCTAAACGAGGTTATTGGCATGAAATGTACATTAAAGCCCCAAAATGCATTAAAAATCACCAAAAACTGCAAAAAGGAATCGACGGCCACAAGCAGGTGCTCGTTACAAGATTTCTGACACAGAAAACAATAACGAATGTACTCAACTACCATGAACTCTATGCACCCTTATTTCTACCCCAAGCAGATTACATTGATTTTAATTATGGCTAACAAAATCATTTTTAATAAAGTCTTGTTTAAAAGATATATGAACAATGTAAAAATTATTTTACATTACTTAATTTACTATTTAAAAACTGGGTTATTATTTTCATTTATGATAGGGCAACATGATAACAGGAATGTATGTAATTTGCTAAAATATTGGTCAGTCTGGAAATAATAATACAGTTTGCTTTACATAAACAAATAATAAGAAAAGGTTTAAAGACTTTCTGCCGTTGAGTAGCTGCAAACAGGTAATGAGCAGGAAATCCAGCTCCTGATAAAATAATCATTATTCCCCTTTGCACAACAGTGTTTTTATTAGAAAAAGCTGCTTCTGTCGTTTTACTTTTGAAACCGCTGTAGACAACATTAAATCTTTAGAAAACAGGTATAAATAGCCTAAATGTGCTGTTCTTCAAGTAATTAGCACATGGCACAGTCCAGGCAGTTATCTGAAATATGCATACTGCCTAAGGTGATATTTCAAGACTTATAGATATGAAATATATAGTGCTGGAATCCTTTTTACACTTCTCAATAAACAATAAAAAAAAATCCTCCATTTTAAACAATGACTGATGGTTGCTGACAAGTATTGTAGTATTTTTGACAATTCACCTTTTGCACGAGGCTCAGAGTCTATGAGGTTTGAGGTATTACGGTCTTCTTTTCATCATCCACAACCTTAGCTTATTCAATATATTCTCTTTTGATTTTTTAGAATTTAAGGTTATCATATCAACCATCCAACTTGAATCTATTTGAAAAAAACTGGAAAGAACTGAATATTACTTTTGCACAGAGGTCTAATTATCCTGAAAGATTTAAAGGAAATCTGTCCGGAAGAATATGTAAAATCACATGGAAAGCTATACTGGTAGTTAAAGCTTTAAAACAGGAGATATTTAGACAATTTTACTACCGGCTAATTACTTTTGTCTTTTCTTATTCTTTAAGATAAAATAAAATTGAATAAGTATGTTCATGTTCCGTATCAGTCCTATACAGCAGTTTCATATTGGTTTTATGGATCTTTCCATTTGGATTGTTAGTGACATCTGGTGTGAATTTATTTGCAGTAGCTTCATTAGAAATACATTTACAGAGGAAATGTTCATGTTTCCCCTTTTGTATAAATGTAAGCAAAAGCTTTTACAACATATGTTTGAGAAGTATTGTGCAAAGATATGAAGATAACATGTTCTAAATTTGAAAAAAATGATACGTGTTCTGTTGTTTTTTTACCAAGGGTGAATCTCTAAGATCCACACAGACAGCGGGGTGTTGCATTGTCTCTGTTTATAGCTCGTATTTCCCTGAGAGAACACTAGTGAAACTCACATCCTGACTGCTGCCAACAGTCAATCACAAATGACAATTTATTATTTTTATTTTTTGGGGTAGTATCGGCAGAATGTTTTCAATGGATCTCTCTTTGTGATGATCTATACAAATTATACTCTACATACCATAAAAAGACAATAAAATCAACAAGCAGACCTAAACTAATACATGGCTGTGGCCACCAATATTTTTCCTAATTTAGAGTAGTTTAAAGAGCTATGACAGGTTAGGTAGGGGAATAATGAGGCCACTTTAATCTGTAGTTATGTTATGTTCTGAATAGTACGGTGGACAAATAAAATAAACATAATACATATGAACATCATTGTTTGCGTCACATCTTATGTTATTAGCAAAGAAATTCAACATCCATTTAAGAATCACAAAAATCAGATCGATGTGGGGATCTTGTAGTGAGAGGCTATCAGATGTATGACGAGGAAAGTTTCCCCCAGAGTTTTCCTCCATTGATTGTGAAACCCAAACAGATTTTATAGATGCACTTTCATTTAGTTGAACACATCAAGTCAGTAAATGATCAGCTGAGTGTTTTTGTCAGTGCTTAAGTAATCTAAAACAAACTGAAGCATCTTATTTTCTCATGAATGCAACAAAAGAAATTAGGACAAATTGCATTTTTGTGACAGGCTGCTATAATTAAACAAAAATCTAATAATCCTGTTTAATGTTGGGTTTAAGAGGGTTATTATTCCTACATGATTTATAGGTTATGGTTCAAAGGCTAAACAGAGATAAATCACTGTACAATTGGTCAGTTAATGGACAAAGTAAGCGGAAATGCAGGCATTTTATCTGATTTATGTAATGTTTAACACAGGTTTAAATGGATGGATGTTGCTTACAGATTTAATACATCTCCTACCATTCATTTTAAATAATATGCCAATGTTATTATTGTGACCAGTGCATGAGCTATAGCAGAATTTCTATGTAATTTCTTTTCATAAGCAAGAGGTTTCTTTTAATCTCAATTTATTGTTTTTTGGCTCAACAATTTGGTCCATTAAGGAACCCAGACAGCAAACATGCTGTACCACCCAGGTCATTACTTTGTGTTTCGTACACACTACGCCTCTATGCTCCCCAGCCCAAAACAGGAAATAGCTTCTACATATACTTGTGGGGATTCTGTGTGTAAGTAGGTTTGCCTTAAAACTATGAGAAAGACATTTAGTCTGAAATTCAAGTATGTGGTGAATAAGAAAACAAATTTTTTTTTTAAACATAGAATCTTCAACCCTGGACTGGATTATTCAAAACTAATTTTAGAATATTATTTCTCTGATTTGAGCTTAAAAAATAAAGGGAACACTGAAATAACACATCCTATATTTGAATGAATGGAATAATCATTGAATACTTTGTTTTGTGCAAAGCTGAATGTGGTGATAAAAAATAATAAAAGAATGTGCTGATAAACAATTTGAATATTTAAAAGTTAGAATTATGGCATTTTTTAAACAGTTTTAACTATGACTTGTCATATGAATGCACATTTGCCTATTTTGACTTTCCTTTTCATTCTGCTCTAACTATTTAGCTAGTACAATAGAATAATCCAGTCTAGGTTTGAAGTGCCTACGTTTTGTAATTTTGGAGCTGGCCCAGTTCTAGTGTGATGCGAATACTAATACAGTGCTGAAATTGCCCTTTGTTGAACGCTCACAAACCAAAAAATGGTTTCACAAATCACAAACCTGGTTTAATATATTCAAAAATTACTTTAGAATAATCTACTCCAGGTTTTAAGTGTGTATGTTTTGTACCTTTTTTGTATCTAGAAAAGATTAAATTAGGCAGAATTGCCCTTTAACCATTTCCCGAATCTGGAGCTAGAATCGGTAGCAAACTTCAGTTTCGTAGTTCAATGTAATCCTGGATTGACTTGTTATCCCAGAGGCCTGGATGTTAAAACTGAACACAGAATTTTAACCACCAAATTTAGCTTGTTGAATTTGGGCATCTGAATTTTTTTCCTTTGAAATGTTTTACTTCGGATTTTGACACTTGAAAGTTAAAACACTTAATAGAGAAAAATAACCCGGAAAAACTGAAGAGTTTATTTTAGATTTTAAAAATGTTATTTTAATTCAGTGCTTAAATTTTCACTTTTTGAAATTCAAAGGTTTATAAATTTCTAAATCAGATGGAACAGATTTACCTCAATAGACGAGCATCAAGGACGCTGTGTTTTGGTTACAGAGCGACAAACATTTCAGTGAATACAAATAATGTAAAAATGTACTTCAGACATTGTTGGGACTTATAGTGATTAACTACTGTTTTTCTACTAGTAGAAAAATTATATTCTTATGCAATGAAATCAGAATGTGGGTTTTCAACAAGGCTCATTTGTTAGATTTGAAGAAGTTTCATAATTAACTAAATTCAAAGGCTTTAAAACATCACTTTGGGTGTTTTTCGAGTTACTGAAATAATATTTCAATGATCTAATTTATTTGATATATAATTTACTGTTTTAAATAGATAGACAGAACAAAGGTCACTATGATGAAAAGAAGATCCCCACAACTTGATTTTATACATGTTTCTAACTCCCAGCTTTGTTACAGCGGTTCAGTCTTTCTAACATACATATGTGGAGGGAAGCTTGCCAATGTTTCTTCATATGAGGGCAAATTGCTTCCATTCCCCTCAGGTTTTGCACCTCCTTGTGTTACATGTACACTGTAAAAAGAAGTATCAGCTGATTAAGGTTGTGGTGATTTTGCACATAAGATAGAGTAATAAAGAGATTTTTGTAAATAATAGGTCAGGTGTGTTAGAGAAGGGACAAATCAGCATTTCATTATTTTAAAGTTGAAAATAATATTCTGCATTGCATTGAGATTCACACTGACAAGTTATAAAGCAAATAATCTAAACCTCATGGTTGTGGAAAGTTGAAACAGATATGTCTTGTGAAAAAATAAACAAACAAAGAACTTAAATAACATAATCTGTAAAGACCATCTTAACTCTGGAACTGAGGCACAGAGACAGTTTGAGTGTCTCTCAGTGAGACTGGCAAATGCATGTGTAGGAGATTGGTGATTTCAGGAGCAGATGTTGTACAAAGTATACCACCATTAATTTTTTTGGAGGTAAAAAACTATTATTTCTCAACCTAAATGTTATTCTTTTTTTTAAAGTTCTATCTACTCATTTCAAAGTATATCTGTTAGCTAAAACAATAAAAAACAGAATGCAAATTGCTCCCATCCTCCCTGTTTGCTCCTGCATATATTTGCATGCGATCTGCTTTTTTAATCCAAAGCAAAATTGAGGGTAAAATAGATACAACAAAATGTAGGGGAGTATGTTCTTTCAAATGTAAGAGAACATAGAATTGGGGTTATAAACAGGTACACCAAGTAAAACAGAACCGTACTTACTTGGAAAGAACACTATTTTCCAGGTATCTTTTATGAGGTGTAAACTCATATCACCAGGGTTGCACCTGAACATCGAGAATAACAATTTAGGAGCCTTCTGGCTTCTTCCTCCTGGAAATGTTAAGGGGCTAGAACACCACCATGTTTATACGAGTCAAACTTACTAAACCTTTGGCAAAAGTACAAAAGAAATCCACAAGGGATCCCTTAAAAAACACAAGCATCCCTAATCCCTACTGTCAGCTTTACAAAACAAATCAAACCACCGTAAATTATACACAACATTTGTTAAACTGTGATAGAGAACAGGGTTTGTATATATAGGCATTTAGGATACTTGACATAGAATCGATGTCCTGTGGAGATGATCTTGTTATGCGTTCACAATTCATCACCACCTGTCATACAATAAAAGAGGCAAACAATGATTTAAATGCCAACCCTCTATCAGATGCAATCAAGAATAAGTTGGCACCATGCACTGAGACATGACACCAAATCTATACAAACAAAAAGGCCCTTCTTCGGCCTGGCCAACGCTTACACAGGCATTTTCAACTGTGAACATTTATGTGGAAGTGTGGGTAACAGCCTGAGAGAGAATACAAAGGGTAAAATTGTTGCAAGCGATACGGATGATAAATGGTTGGGATGAAGGTAGAATAAAAGGGTTTTTCTCTGTTCCTGTGGGTTGTAGATGATATAGTAATAACTCAACTTTATCTGACATGTGATGTGTTACATTGGTATTAGTTATAAAAGTTTTTTTTTTAGTTTTTTTTGTAACTATTATCAACATCTGTTCTCAGATAGGAGAATAAATTTGATGCATTGGATCTCCGCATTTGCAGTTACAAGGCGGAGTGGAGCTGCATGAATAAAATGCCAGGGAGGGGGCGAGGATGACGAGTGGCAGTAAATAATGACTGTCTCAACACACAAGAGATTTCAGACACAGTAATAGCGGGGCTGTAATATGGGCCAAATCTGTCCCAAAGGACAACACAAGATTAACCAACATCCCGCTCGAAACATCACACATCCACACACATCCACAGACCGCTGGTCAGTCTGAAAGAAAAGATAAGAGATAATACGAGTGTGTGTTTGAGAGAAAAATAGACATCTAAAGAAGGAAAGAGGAAAGAGATGGAGCATGGAAAAGAGGACGAGCGTTTCAATAATTCAAACTCCGGCTTCGTTTAGAATAGAATCAGTACCCAAACTGGACTTTAGCATGCTCCACACAGGACTTCAGCAGTTTTATAATGTGTACTATATATGTATGCCTGCGTTAACTGGAGCAAAGCCCTGTGCAAAACAAATGACTAAACAAACATAAGGAAAATATAGCGATTCTACGGGATAACAGAAGCAGAAAGAAAAGAAAAGTGAAAAGGGATGAAAATAGGCTGCAATATATTTTTAATTAATCAGCATGTCAAACCATCTAGGTTTACAGGAAACAGGTTTCTCTGGTACAAGCTGCTATTTTAAAATGTTTTTTTTCCATTCATCTCACTAGTTCCACATGCTGTCAATGAAATATATTACAGACATGCAACAAATAAAAATAAGGCAAAGATAAAAGACAATCAAATGAGTTTAATATTCTAAAATTTTGATTTTTCTAAAAATGTCCTGGTAAAAATCCACTTTAAACAAAAAACACATTTAAAAAACAATTCCCTAAGCCTTTAACTACACACTTGAATGTTTTTATATTATTTTTCTTACATTTTTTTCGAAGCCAATAACACCTTTTTACAAACGTCAGCAGAAGAATGCTTAAATAAGCGACCCCTAACGGCCAGAATAAACGCTCAGAAGAGCTGTCAGCTGTTAGATTCTGTGTTTCTCTGTGGGGACCTGAGTTATGATTGCACAAGGTATTAAATCTGAATCTGCACGATCTCATGGCACTACTCTTAACAACATCCTCAATTTACAAGGGCGGAACAAGTTTTGTTCCACAATACTTGTATGCAGTGAAAGCGATCACTATTTTTACAGTTAGAAACAATATTTTCGGGGGGAAAAAATGGATATGAGAGTGCATGACTGTTTTATGAGGTGTATCACCTGAATGACCTTAAGGTCTGAATGTGTACCTGGATTTGTTGTTACAAAAACTGGCTTCAAGGTTTTCATAACAAAAATGGAGCGTAGAAACTATTTGCACTTGGAGCAAAATGAAAAAATAAAACAACAAACATATTATTTTGTGTTTTGAGTTGGGCTTTTTTTTCTTCTTCTTGTGGGTACAGGGGTGAAAACTGTGAAAGATAACGTTTGGTAATGTTTCAAACAATAAAACCTTCGCATGTCAGAAACAAATTACAGCTTCTCGTTAAATCAAGTCAAACATCCTGCTTCTGGAGTGAGTTACTAATCTACAGCTGACAAGAAGCCCCTAATTTATCATAAATGTAACTTGCTTGAATTGTATGACAAAACTGGCATACTTTGGTTGTTTTAGTCACGGAAGTATAAAGCAGCAGTTTGGTTTAGGTTTCAAATTTTATCTGTAATAATGATAATTTCATGAAATCAAAGCGTTGAAAAAATAAATACCTAAGCAAATACAGAAATACAATTCCACAGTATTTAAACACAAACGTTTAGCTGTGTTTAAAACCTAACTTAAACATTAGATAAGAAAAAAAGAAATGGCGAAAAAAATTTAAAGACACAATTTGGAAACGTCAGGTTAAATTGAACTAAAAGAAAGCAATATATAAACAATTTGAAAAAAGCTT
Source organism: Orestias chungarensis (assembly GCA_032876305.1). NCBI lineage: Eukaryota > Metazoa > Chordata > Actinopteri > Cyprinodontiformes > Cyprinodontidae > Orestias > Orestias chungarensis. Next base: position 447,171 of record JAVLVB010000813.1, read on the forward strand.
CTTGAAAAACAGTAGTAAGTTTAAGAAAGCAGTAAGGGTGGTGAGAAAACGTTATATGGATACCTTCTGTGTCTCAAAGGGGCAAAAGACCAACATCCTGTAGGATTTTAGTTCCTCATCTGCATGTTTGTTTATTCACTCTCATATCATATGACCATCTCTGTGCTCTGTACTAAGCTAAACACTTTCCAGGAATTGAGCCATTTCTCAAAAAAAAAAATTTAACAAACATACTACAGTGTAAAATCCTCTTACCAAGAAGCCACTGGTAGGGGTAAAAGGCCGTGAAATGTTACATCTTAAAGTTAAAGGATCCCATCATATTAGTGTAGGAGTAAGATTTAATGACTGTGAAGGCTAAAAAGGCTTTGTGAGACATGAAGCAAGCGGCTGGGTGCGGCGTTCTGAGCGAGCGAGTGAGTGAGTGAGCGAGTGAGTGAGTGAATGTCTGCTCTGATGACCTGCAGCAGCAGGCATGTCTGTTATGTAATTCTGACTTTCAAAGACATTCACACACACTCACAAATGCATGCTGGAGTCCCTCAGCCCTAATCTGGAAATTGTTCATTTGAACAGATGCAAAACAACTGATAGCAGTGCCGGTACATCCAGGTTAACAATTCATGTGCATAGTGTTGAAATTGGAGCTATTTACTCAAACTTTAATTTAGGCTAAAAGAGGTTATATTTTGAAATCATTAGGCCGATTAAAATGTACAGCAGGGAACCCCATCTGAAGCTGTTACACGGCTGGATTAAGTATTCAGTTGCACAGCCTTACTGCAGGAAGTATTACACAAAGGCTTTGATAAAATGTCTGGTCTTTAGTCCAAGACAGAAATTTCTTTCGGAAAAGAAAAAACTAAAAATGGACTAAAAATATTCACCTACATTGAAATTTATATTTTGTTCTCATTTGTAGCCAAATATATTTGAACTACAAGTCAAATGTCACTTGTACTATCAGATGGAGAGAGTTAGCCAGACTAAATTAAAGGCTAATAAAGAGCTTCAAGGTAAAAACCATAGCCTTCTGTGTGATATCTATTTTTTGACAAGGTTATTGCTGCTATAGCGTCACCAAATGTTTTGAAAATAAACTAAGAATCAGAATGAGTTGAACAGATTGAACTGAAATGCCAAAGAGGCCGGTTCAAACATTGGCTGACTGCATGACAAAAGGGGAGTTACTATTTGAAAAACACACTTGAAAACATTTTAAATAAAACAAAAGAAAGTCAAAAAAGCAAATAGCCACATTCCACCGTTTGCCTAAAGAAATGTATTTAACATATTAATCTATTTTATTTGTATCATACAAACTAAAATACCTGAGGTTGGATTCAATACAATAAAGGAAGAAAATGGTCAATAACCTTTTATCCGATAAAAGTAAAGGATAAATAAAGATACATGTAAATTGCTTTTTAATTTCCATTTTTTTTAGTCTTTCATGTAAACATAAGCACACACACAAAAAGAGTAATGATTTGTTTACTCAGGCAACATACACCCCTCGGGAAAACTCTTATTTGCCAGAAGCCCTTGCTTTCCATTGTGTTGGTAACAAGTAATCATTATATGGTGTAAACCGGTTTTTGTTATAATAAACTAGTCATTTGAACAGTTGCCTCAAAAAGAAACCAAAAAAAAAGAGTCAATATTGTACAATTTATTACATCTGAAGAGCGAAGTCATTGATTTCATGCTATTTATACAAATTACAGATGTCTTGTACAAATATAGGACATAAAAGGTAATGTTATTAACTTAATGCTCACAAACACCTGCCACCACCTAAGTGTTGCTTATCCCTGTAAGTTATCTATACCAGCTGAGAGATAACCTGCGTTTTCTTCTCATCCCCGAGAGTTTTTTCTTCCTCTAAAAACCAAGTCTCCAATTTCTTCTTGGAGCAAACGTTGTTTTTTTCAGATGCAGTTTTTTTTGCTTTTATTGACAGTTCTTACTTATTTCCTACAGATTATCAGATTTTTTAATACAAATATTGTTCTGTGGCACCAACAGGTTACGACATTTCATACATGCTTGTGGCAATAATTTTTTTTTGTCAATAAACCAGTCTCTTTTCAGTTTACTACTATAAAGCAGTTTGTTGTAGTTCTCTGTTTCAATAGACTTCAAATAAGGTAAAAAATGTAATTAGAAAAGGGAATTATTGTTCACAGTTATACAGCTGAAAATAACGGCCTGATAGACGAGATAAGTGGCCATTGGTCACCTCTAAGTTGTATAACGTTTCCAAGGCAACCACAGTCTTACAGTTAGAGGGAGGGAGCCTCTCAGCATCAGCAGATGTAATTTACCCAAATGGCCTAGATTTGTAAAGCAAAGTCAAAACACCAGGCGAGGTTAAAAAAAACAAGTTCCAGGAAAGTCAGCTTTGAGGGAAAATGGACATAGTGATGATGGCAACTATGAAAAGAGGGATCACACATGATAAAAAAAGATAAAAAGCATGTGAGAAATGAATAAAATAGCAAATGATAGAGGATTGAATTGAAAGGGAGGAAGAGTAAAAAAGAGGTAATAGCTCAACCTAAAGTTGCTGAATAGAGCTCAGGTGGTGAAAAGTGTTGAAGTAAGTCTTGATTACCTCATACCCCCCCACGCCCCACTATTCATTACAAACCATAAAGACAAACTTTCTCTTTTTTAACAAACTTTCATGTGCTTTAAAACTGAAAGTTAGCAAAGTAATCCAATTTAGGGCCAACAACAAATTAGTAGCTGCTTGATCATGTACAATACATTTTTGTTATACGAAAATTGTTAAACATGGATAATTTCTCAGTCCCGACTTCAGGTGATTACCTTCCTATGAAGCGATCACCCTTCTCAATTGCCTCCAACTCTCATAGTACACTTACTGTATATTGGTGTGATTGTATTAGGCCGCAGAGAGAGGACAGGAGGATGTAGAGAACAGAATGTATAAGGGGGAGATGGTGAAGGAGAGCAAATAGGAGTTGGAGTGAGAGGGGAGGCATCCATTATTGTAATCCTAATACCTTGCCTGAAAAGTGGCACTTAAAGTGAAGGAGAGGAGACAGACAGAAGGAGAGGGGAGTCAGAAGAGTAAATGAGTGGGGGCTGTTTATAAATCCAAAGTGCAACTTCATTTCTTACGCATTATTGTTCTGTCGCAGAGCATCCACACAATAACCAAAGACATTTCAGAGGTACATTAGTGTCCCCGTAGTGCATTTGTAATATTCTCAAGATATCCCAAGACGTGCGTTTCAGATGGTGCCAACTAACGAGACCAGTCATGCTCAACCGCAATCACAGCTTTTAGCATTATTTATCTCTCGCATTTAAAAAAAACAAAACACGCTGGCATATGAATCAGGCACGCTAATTTCACAAACAGCTTTCACCGAATTTGTTTTTTGTCATAAAGTGAATACAATAAAGCCAATATAACAGAACAATATGTTATTGTGGTCTATGCAAACAATGAGGGTTATCTTTCAAAAGTGGAGGCGGAGGACAGGGAATACCCTAAAGGAATAACATCTAATGCAGTCAGACTGCTGTGGCCAATTAGTCAGGACTAGGATAGCTAGAGATGATGTCAGCTATCATTACTCACTTCTTAATGCTATAAAGCAGGAGAGAAACAAGAGAAAACAAAGAAGAATGCAGCAGAAGTTAGGTTGTTTGGTAATAATAGGAGACAGAAGAAAGACGAGAAGGCATTTGCTAATAACAACAATTTTATCAATTTATCCACTCAGTAATACAAATGTTAAAGTAAGTTAGGCTCCGCTGTTCTCAGTTGTTACTGGCTTCGCACGTAAATCTCAAGAGTGGCATTTCTTCATAAAACAACTCAAACTCAATCAGATTGGAGGGACAGCATGTGTTAACATAAATTTTCAGGTTGTCCCACTGGTTTTCCAGTTAGTTTAGGCCTTACTCTCAAGTCTTTTGCAGCTTCTAAATCAAAGTTCACGCAGTGTGTTTATTGGCCAAAGTCTCGTGTGGTAAAAGAAAAATCTCCGGTCGTGAGTTTGAATAGCTAGTGTCAGTGATCCTTCAGTTTGACGGATGCGTCAAACAAAAAAGGAAAAGTATGGGAAATATTAGGCTGTATAAAATATTTTTGGGCCTGACTCTTTTTCTGTTTCCGTTTTTTTCTGTCTTTTTCTGCTTTGCCCATACATGAGAGCTTCTGCAGATGCCTCCTGTTCTTTATCTGAACTCTGGAAAGATGTCTGTTATTCTAGCAACATGTCTTGCAGTTTTATATCTTCCACTGTATAGTGGTACACTGCATATCATTAAGGTTTCTAGATGGAAACTGCATAATGTGTTTTGGGTTTCCCAGCATTCCTGTTGTCCAGGTAAGAAAATAATTCCAAAACCTGAACCAACATTTTTCCACGTGAGAATAGTGTATTCGGCATAGGGGTGTCAAAATAATTGATATCTTAAACATAATCAATACTTGGAGCATGTATTATTCAAACATACAGATACGAGCAAAAATGTATATAAACGAGCCCATTTTTATTGCTCACTTTCCTACTTTAAGAGACAATCAGCTCCTCCCTTTACCTGGAGCTTCTCACTTGATCAGAACAAAGAGCTGCAGTAAGTTGTAAGAGTTTGTAGTGGGTAACTAACATAGCAAGTAAACCCGTACACTGATGTTTGAGAGCAACGTTACAGGTCAATAATGCTCGTATGTCAGCAAAAGTGAAGTATTAAACCTCTTGGTTAACATAAGTTAACATTTTCTGTATTAGCATCATGGAGAAAGGCAGGAGAGTCTAATGCTGGTCGGTTTGAGATTCCTATCGAAATGCACTTCCGAGCTACAAAAGTTCAAAACCACACAACGTTCTGTTCGGCTGCCATAAAGCAGAAAAATCCTAATGGCTCAGTGTGTTTTTAAACATTTTTGAAAGTGCCTTTTTCTCCCACTTACCAATTGTGCACTACTTTTTGTTGATCTATCGCATAAACCCGACAACACAAGGAATTCAGGTCTGTGGCCAAAGAGAAACAAAAAGAGAATCCTTAAGCCAAGCACTGAATACACTTGAGCTATCTTCACAATGGAAAAATGCAAAGATTAGAAACTTGAGCTGCTTCCACCCTTCATTCTTTCACACAATCAGAATCTGTTAGCACATGCATGGTTTATTAATAATGACCCAGAGCCAGAGGTTTTTCCACACCAAAAGAAGAATTCCACTCAATATCTCACAGCTACCAAATGACTCTGCACTCCGCTTTACCATGTTATTCGAAGAAAAATAAACACCAACTTTGTGTATGCCCTGCGACGGACTGGCGACCTGTTCAAAGTGTACCCCTGCCACTCGCCCATTGATAAGTAGAATATAGGCGCCAGCCCACAAAGATAAGCGGTTTGGATAATAGATGGATGGATGTTTGTGTGTCTCAATGAGATGGGCTCAGAATACAAACACAAGTGAAAGCCAGCAGCAATGAAAATGTGTGCTTTATTAATTTAAAAGGAATTCACCAACTAGGAAGAGATCACATATTGCTTAAAATTCCTTTTTTATTCTTACCAAGGTTGTATGTCATCAGTACTCCTTCTAAAGACCATAAACAACATTGACAAAGATTAATTCATGAAATAAATACATTTCTATTGAAAACATAAGTTTCATTTTTCAAATAAAAAGGATTGACCTTGATGGAAAAATCACTTACTGCATTTTTTTTCTTTACTGCTTTTCAGACATAACTGACACCACCTCACTTTTTCCCTACCCCTACCAGCAGAGCAAACTAACTCTCAAGACACAATATGAGGTCATTAACAAAGTCTTGAGTGTGCCGAGTCAGCCAAAGTGTGATGGGGCCAGATAGCAATGTTCCCAAGAGCCGCTGTGTGACAATAAACGAGGAAAAACATTGTTCAGTGGTCTTTACGTATTTTCTCAGCAATTGCCAAATTATTACCAAAAAAATTAGTAAGATGTATATTTAATTTGTTTAATGGTAACTAAGTACTAATTTCAGCCAATGTTTGTATGTTTGTTGGACTCAACTCAGACCTGGGGGTGATACTACTAGTTCTAAACGTTTACGTTGTGATCATAGAACAGAAAAGGCTTTTTTCTGGTATGAAACCCAAACGAAAGGTTGGCGTAAAGATAACACGTATTGATTGTTTTGCAGATTTGGTGATTCCAGAATCAACACTTTGCTTCAGTTTTGTTAATTAAGGGATACAAAAGTGGGTCTTCATGTATCCCTATTTGTCCCAGTTGCAACATTTAAGGAGTTTTAATTTCCCTGGCTGTCCTCATTTTGAAGAGTGGCGAAGTGAAATGAATCTCTGTATCGCATGGTATTTATACCAAACAAAAAGATACATACACAACATAAATGTAATGAACAGTCTAATCCACTTGACGCTGCACTAACATTTGTTTAGAAGAATTGTTAGACGTGGCAAAAAGTTAAGCACCGTTGATTTTGTTACAAGGCGGGTTGTTATAAAAACCTGACTTTTTTTCTCACTTGCATGTTCGAATAATCCTTAAATCTCTTTTGAAAGCCATTTGGAGGTTTTTAAACACTTGCTCCTCAAATTCCCTACCTATTTAGCAACAGCTCCGGCTTAGACCCGTTCCAAACTGATATTTTATCTAAAAGCAAATGTTCAAATACCAAACTTAGCTGTATGGAAACACACTGGTTTAATAAAGAGAGAAAAGTCAAAACATCCCGCTTTTTTCCCCACCATCCATCCAACCCTGTCGTATGTAACAGCCCCTTCATTTCCTCTCCCTTACTCTCTGTATTCCACTTTCATTTGTATCAACATCATATGTGAATGGATGTGCTTGTTTCCCTCCTCGCCCGCCAAACACAGTTCAATCCTACTACGAGAAGTAAGAGACCCAGATCAAACAAAAAGTCAAGCAAACCAAAGCCATTACAAAAAATACAAGACAAGGGAACCTCCATGCCATCACACACAGAGTATTTATTTATTTAGTAATTGTTTTGCCTCTCCAGGCAACAACGTGCCCCGAATGTAACACGGACATATGTAGAAGCAATAAAGTACATTAAATTAAGTAAAAGATTTTAAGGTCACTATAAGTTTGTGTATGATATAAAACGAATTTCCCTCACCTAATTTTTTCTTATTATAATTATTATTTGAATCAATAACCCCTACACTTCTGATATCAACTAAAACTAGAATCATGAGCATTTTTTTCAAGGACTAAAACAGCCAGGAACTGTTAATGACATGGCATCTGATATGCTTTTTAAACCAAAAGCAGCTCTCTGTTAATTAGTAATTTGACATCTTAGGCATCACAGTGAGCCACCACTGCAGGCTACATTGAAACGCATGAGACGATACTTCAGTCACAAATGATAAAAAAAAAGGGGGGGGGGAAATCCATCCCTGAGAGTTAATTGAATTTGTAAAGCGCTTTCAGGATTTCCCTGCAAGGTTTACTCTTCCACTTGGCATAGATAAATTATCTCTTGCATCCTAATCACTGACAAAGAAATCCAAGACATGCAGAGTTTTTCTTTTTGGGTTTTTTTTTTTACACAAGTACGTTGTCAGGAAGTCATTTTAACATCTGAATTTAAATTTACAGCAGATGACGGTTAACAGTATGTCACTGGTGTGCTTTCAGCAAACAGCATGAATATCTTTATGTTTATTGTGAGGTTTGCAGTCCCATCTAAAAAAAATTCTAAAAAAGACACCACCTACTCTAATCTATTGTAAACATCTCCAATTAGAAAATAAACAAAGATGTGTTGCTTATCTTTAATGTTAAGGAATTGAGTTTAAACAGTTGCCTGTATTTCATCTTACTTTGTGTTGGCAATAGTGCAATAAAAATGTGAAAATGTGTTCACCTTCCATATATTTAAAACGTCAGGATTGTTTGAATCATATTAACATTGTGTGTTAATAATAACAAGGTGATCAATTTTAGTTAAGGATAAACGTTTGGGGCACCGCCAAGGCAGGTGTAGCGAATTACCATGGCTGTCTATTTCAGCGATATCATCCTTATTTTGTTTTTGTTTCTTTTTTATGTATTTTCTTATGTATATAATCAATGTAATCTACATTGATTATATGGTTGAAAACCAGGAGGCACCATTAAGAGAAGAGCCTAACATCTCACAACTGTTTTTTCAAAGAACTGAAAAACTTGCAAGCTCAGTGTTGTTTATCTTTGGCCAAAAGTTTCACAGTTGGGAGCAACATGTGAGGGCTTGGAGCTATTTCACAATCGAGTACAACTGATTAATATTCTTAAGTAAAAAATATTACCACATAGATTTGAATCTAAAAAGAGCTGCTGAAGGTATATAAATAAAATGAAAACAAATCAATTGATCATGAATGTGCACCAAATAAAAAAATATACATTTCCAGGAAACTGACAATGGTTTTAGACATTTTAAAGAGATTGCTCTCAAATAAAGAAAGAGATTTTTCTTCCCAGTCAATCAACAGTAAATAAAACTAACAAGTCATAGATTTAAAGGGGAATGTGTACATTCCTCTAAATGTTGAGCAACCACTTTTTAATAAGCCATCTCTCAAATGTACAAGTCAAAATTACCCTAAAACTTCTTAAATGCCGTTTAGGACATATTTTCACAACAAATTTACAGAAAGGAATATGTCCGATGTTGGATTGGGGCATTTCAATTCCGGAAATTAGATCAGATGTCAAAATACAAAAGTGTCAATATATAAAGGCAAAGCATTACAAAGTTAATCTCCTGGATTTGCATAGATATTTGAGTAGTTATGGTTGGATATTTTTGGGGGGTTTTCGCACCAGATTGCTCACTGCAAGGAGCGTGTTTTTGAGCATAGTGTGAGCAATATGTCTGAAGTATCAGCAGCGCTACCATTCCATCTGTGTCTGCACAGGCTATGCACAAATATGCGATCAAACAGGAGACCACCTGCTTCTTAAAAGCACAAAATCTCCAAGGAAATACTAATAAAATGCTGTAGAATTTCTTAGAAAGCAACAAACAACGAACAAGTAAATAACAACAATACTTAGTTAAATAGATTTACTTCAGAATATACTGAAGTCTGTTTTTGGGGTAGAAAGAAACTGGACGAACTGCTGTCAAAACCAAGAGTCAATCAACCTGATGCGTCGTACAGGTTTCTTTTGTGAGATTTTAGACTTTCATCAGATACATTTTTTAAAAAAATTCTGCAGAGAGAAAAGCATATGTCAACTGCATAAAAAGCCCACAAAAAGAGCTATTTAGCAGGGAAGGAAACATTTAATTTGGATCTAATGTGGGAAAATGGTTGAAAGATAAAAAAAATATGGGGTAAAAAAATAGAAATTCCTAAAGCTTATTTTTTTTATTTTATTTTTTTTTACAAAATTTTACTCCTCTCTTTTCTTATCTGCATAGTACTTTTATCCTTTATATAACTTTTTTGCACTTCTTAAGATATTTTAATAAACTTATTAGCCTGTACTTCAAAACATATTTTTAGAATTATAAGAAATTCCCATAGCATACTTACTTTGCTTGAAGCTAAATTTACTTGTGATATTCTCTTTTGGTGAATGAAAAGATTCAGTGGAATATTGGACTTTTGAAGTCATGCAAATATATATTCAAGGCAATAATGCATGCATGTCTGTTATTAAGGGTCTCTCTGTACTGCCTTTAATAGTGCTGTGCAAAAATGTGTTCATGAGTAGGACAAAATTGAACTTAGCAGCTCTTCCCGGAATCATTCATGGACTGCAGATCATATTAAAAACATGATTTACATTAATGTTGTAAAGCCAAACCATTTTCCCTTAAAGGTAAGAACTTGGTAACAGTGAGTGCAGACAGGGATTTGGGCAGTTGCGCCCATTATTTGCCTTTGTGGGGACCATTTATGGATAATGTGTGTCTCGACTCGCATTAAAACTACATTTTTAAATCATGTTGAGTTGTTTCTATTGTATTTTACAATACTGAAAAAAATACTAGGACAAATATTGATTTTCAATTGCACAAGTAATGATTCTGTCATTTTATGAGCTTAAAAATAATTATTATTTAAAATGGATATTAAAAGAGGAACTCAAATCTGTTTTGAGATTGACCCTTTAAACTACAGCCTTGCAGAAAAAGCGTTTGGTAAAAAAACAATAAAATAAAATACATTTTAATATCTGCTGGAAGTACAAAAATCTAAAATAAAGCATCTTCTTCAAGGAAATACAAATGGATCTATATCTTTGCGTAAAGGACAAATGTGAAACTCATTTTGTTTTCAGTCTTAAGGTAATCTAAGAATTATTAGATCAATTAGAGTAATAAACTTTATTTTCTGCCCAATAGGGAGAACTTTGATTTAAAGCAGAGTCGCCTATCAATGACTACAAAGACACTTAGAGGCACTTAGTAAAGCACAAGCTGAAACTGTTGCTTTTACACCTTTTTATTCTTATCAATCAAAGAATATTCAAAGCCAAAGGCTTCTTGTTACCATGGTTACAAAATATCATGGCAGAAACATATTCCACTCCCCTGCACACTTAAGATCAGTCCCTACAGCTTCTGAATAACGAACAGATTTACTGCTGGGCTAACTTTCCCACATAAGTGCATGCTCTACACACCAGAGTTCACTCAAGAGCAAAAACAATGACACCAGTTACACACACACGGGCACAACAGATAAAAACAGAAGCTCATTCGACAAATCTATCAGTAAAAAAGTGCTTCATATTACTCTTACCTGAGCACAGGAGTCAGAGCTGCTTGGGCGGAGAAGGTGGAGCGTTCTGTTCAGTCGGGAGCTTGACAATCGTCTGGAGCTTTATGTTGACTGATGTGACGACTGAATCTTTCCAGCAGAGGAGTAAAATCGTCTCAGGTGTCTCTATTTCCTTTTAGTATTGTTTGTCTGCAGCCACAGTCAACTTTCCCTGCATCAAAACAAAGAAAGATAAAGACATCAGTGTGTCTTTTAACTATTTTTAAGCCAGGACACTGACAAGAAATTTTTTAAAAGTTTAATTAAGTTTTATAAGAAAGTATTTATACCCCTTAACGAGTTTTTATTTTTGATGCTGTTATAAACACAACCAATTATGCACATCAGAAGAATCACACAATTTCATCAGTTAAACATGGTGGTGGCAATATCATACTCTGGGGTTGCTTGTCTTAAGCAGGCACGCTTGATTTATTACAGGAAACTTGAGATTGGGCTGAGGGTTCAATCAAAATTGATGGATTAAAGTATATTTAGTTCCTGAAAAGTAAAGGGGGCTTTCAAAGTTGTCCATATGGTCAATTTCCCAGGGTGGCATTTAAAGCAACAAGTTTCAGTTTGTGACGATTTTTGCGGCCGGTGGAAAAAAGCGTAGTGTTTTGCCTGAAAGAAGACTGTATTTCCCATGAGGACCAGAGCATAGTGTCATAAAATCCTGATTTCCCGGTTGCTTGCAGTTAGATTGAAGTGTACTCTGTTTCCAGTGGCTGTGTGAAGGATGGATAGCGATGAGGTAATGAATCTAATTGTGGCAAAACAATGTCATGTAATGATGTTGAACATAAGAAATGGGAACGTGATGGATGCCGAAAAGCAGTCAGCACATTTGTTGTGATTTTGTGTGGCAGGGTTCCTGCCACCCTTCTCAAAGTTTTTTAGTGCCGGTTAAATGAATTCTCCGACATGGCCCCCACGGGCTATGTCAGAGAATTGTCATTCAACGAGCTGTGAGTTGACATAAAATCACAAAAGTTATGAAAATATTTTACAAAGGTTGAAAAGTTACTTAATGCTGCTGTAAGAAGTGTAAGATGTATTTTCTATACAAATGTTTAACATCTATTTATCTAAATCCCTTACACACCATTCAATTTTACAATTAAACTATATCACGCAGCTAAACATGTCCCTAAAAGGGGGAAAAGAGTGTCAAGGCCATTCAATAAGTCACATAATATGAACTTGTCTACACGTTAATTTCTAAAACTTCCATTTGTATACATCAAAACTTAACCATATACCTTTTTTTTTTGTTTTCACAAACTTAAAGTGTTCTGTAAAAACCTATTCTTCTCACTTCCTACAGTATCTCTGTTGCTGGTATTTAATTTTTACTCCTGCTCTTTTGCCCTCTCAGAGTATTCAGAACAACACCCAAGCTATTTATGCACCGACGCCCGATCAGCATGGCAACCAGGCTTTGTTTACCTACATGAAACACCAGTTTGAGGCCTGTGTCCTCCTCTTTACCCCCCTCCCAAAAAAACATAGCTATTAAGGTTAATTTAGGTCTGTTTCGTGACCTTGGCTCCTTCACTGAAGTCCTCCCTTGTGGCAAAAAGGGGAAGGAAAGATGTTTGACCAAATCAGACGTGTCCAACCAGTCATCAAGGACCAGCTTCCTGTATGTTTTTGATGTGTACCTGAAAATAATGTGCCAGAGCCAAACATTATTGTTCCTTTAATTGCTTTACAGCACTACTTTTTTCAATCACCGTAATGAACATTCCCTCAATATATAAATTAGGTTTCAATATCCAAATCCAGAGCAGCAGATGAATAGAAACTTGAAGCATAATCGTGTGGTGGCATGTATTACACACTGTGTGAGTTTCGCCCCGAACTATGATGAATATCGTTCATGAGAAATAATGAATCAATTCTATTTGGCAGGTAAAAGTTTTTAAAGCAACAAATTGTATCCATATTTAGAGGGAAAGGCAGTAGTTGCACTTATTTACTGTTCTTTTCATGTTGAAAGTGGCTAGAAGTGAACCCAACTCAACCGAGCTCACATAAAACAGCTGAACATCAAGATGAATACTGAAATATTAAATGAAGCACACTTCAAAATCGTTTAGTAGTCCAATTAAAATTTACATTTACGCTCATACATGCATCCACAAAGTCCTATAATTGTGGAGAATAAGCTGAGGTCCAAATATAAATTACAAGCCAGGCAAATTACACCCAAAACTATTCCAGCAAGATGTTTCTACTTTGAACACATTTCTCTTTTTGCTTTACAGTCTAAACTTGGATAAGACAGATCTGGAAACAAATTGTTTTGTTTAGTGTCCAGGTAGCGACTTACTTTAATAATAATGCACTTGACTGCTTTCAAGCAATAAATTGAACACTAGTTAATAAAATAATATACACATATAAAATGGTCTCACTGAAATTACTCAAAAGGGAAAAACAAAGTGAATTTCTAATTTTGCAATATTATACTGATAATTTTTTTAAATTAAATCTAAAAAAATGTGTTTTCCTACTTTTTTATTTTTTCAACACATACAAACCCAAATAAATCTCAGTTTTGTAATAAAATATTCAACGGGAAATAAAACCTGAAATTAAACATATCAAGAATCAAGAATCAATTTTTTTATGTAGCGCCAATTTACAACAGATGTCATCTCAAGTACCTTTGTAAGAAAATCTATTAAAATCATAGACACATCATTACAAATTAGCTTGAAAAAGTTTCCAATCTAAGGAACCCCAGCAGATTGCATCGAGTGAATGACTTGCAGCATTCACTCCTGGTATCAGCAGACCAAAGCAATGGCTTAGTGACTTTACAGCAATCCCTCATACTGAGCACGCATGTAGCGACAGTGGAGAGGAAAAACTACCCTTGAACAGGGAGACACCTCCAGCAGAACCTGGCTCAGTACAAGCAGCTATCTCCCATGACCAACTGGGGGTTTGAAGAGACAGGAAACTAAAATAGATGCGCAGGATACCGAGAAAAAATAGTTTTTGGCACCAGTTGTAGAGCGTCACTGGAAGCATCTCAGCCAATGTTCTCCTCCAAGAAGCTGTCTCAGCTAACAGAACGCCAGACCAGGTGGGGCTACTATGGAGAGAAGATTACTAAGAGAAAACAAATGGTTAAAAAGGTTGAAATAACGCTAACCAAAGCAGATTGGACAAAGGAAGAAAGTATCAGATTGAGAATTGGTCAGATTGTCTTTCAGCAGTCTAAACCTATAGCAACATAACTATAGAAATAAGTTAAACAACCTAACCATGTAGAGTGAGACATGAAGAATGTACAGCAAAGGAGAACCATCGTATGGTTTGTGCTTTCACATAATGATGTTTTTTTACAAACTCTCTTATTTAAAAAAAAAAACTGTAACCTTTTGTATCAGCAAGAAAAACGTATAGGAGCTTCCTTTAGGACAGCAAAATGGAACTTCTGAGCCCAATAGGAACACACCACAAGTTGAAGTAAACTTTTACTAATGCAGACAAGCGAGCTTTGCATATCACACGAACAACTGGAAGGCCAATACCCGAGCAGTTCATTGAGTCAGGCATGCAAACGCAAAAAACAAATTCACAAAGGAGAAACTTACACCCAAGAAAATTAAACTTTCAAGATGTAATGATGGCTGTACTAAGACATATCTATGGATCATTTGGAGAAAGAGCTTAATTGTTTCCCTGGCATAATCCAGAAATTGCTGCCACACTACTTCCTTTAACAACTTTATTTTCTGCCTTTTTGAAGACATGTTAAATAAATTCCTCTGTTCCACTCTGGCTTACTGCTGCACAATATAATACTGAGAGACAGATTCTGCAAAGGGGTCAGATTTCAGCACAACGCTGGCACAGAATTGAATCCTGTTTTAACATTTGTTGGAGTGAACTTTTGGGGTAATGCTGAGTGACGGCAAAAGTAGCAGCTGCATAATCTGGGTTGCAGACTGTTTTATTAGATTATTCGCATTTTGTCACAGAAAATATAGAAAAACTAAACAATATTGTAAAAAGATTACCAAAAAGGGATGAAAACAGACTGCCCATCTCTTGGTTGTATGAAATATGTTTTGTAGATATTATAATCTCGATTAAAAAAAGATCTTTACAAGCGGTAAAACAAAACAAAAATGCCTTAAAATAATTGTGATTTTTTTTTTCTCTCTTTTTTCTGGCTCAGGGTGATGATGTCCTCCTTTAACCTGTATCTTGTCAAAAATTGATATCACTCTTGGCTTGAGATAAGGGGTCAAATCAATATGGAGCAGAGCTTTCACCTGGTTTAACCCTGTCAGTCTTGTTCATGGAAACCATTGGCCTAAATATTGTGAAAAGATAGCTTCCACTTACCCGGCTCAGACTCAGGTCCCTGTTATTGTGTGATTAACTTAATACTCCTGACAGCCTGCTCTCTGTATGCTTCTGTGCACAACTCCTTTTAGCCTCCCATGCTGTTGCTTTCCTGTCTGTTCCTACCCTTCTCACACAGGAATGGACACACCTGCATGCACCCACATACAGAAGCATTTAAAGACCCCGGTAGGTAAAGCTGTTAAAACGGAAAAACGTGGACAAAACTGTTGCGTTTGAGTTCATATCTGAGTGCACTTGTTCACTTACGTTTGAGAAGAACATATAAAACCTTTGTACCCCATAAGTGCGAATACTGAATTAATACTAAGGACATTTGATACACTCGTATTCTTAGTGAGCTGTTAAAACAACTATAAAGTGTATATAAGGTTTTAAGAGGAAGGTTAAAATTTGATTGAATAAATATTGAAATGGAGCAATATAGACTTAGTTAGGAGAATACCTTTTGTTATCAGTTTTTCTTTATAAAACTTTTTTTTGCATTAACACACATTCCACTGAGTTTTTGGGATTGTGCTAATTTACCCCTTAAGTGGTTCTGACAGTAAATGTTGGATCCTATGTGGAAAAATCTGACAATTTTCATCTTGTTATTCTAGTAGATTAAATCTAAAGACTTATTTTTGCAAACACATCAAAAGCCAGCATGTTATTTAAGGCACTAATAGTTTCGAATCCAGTATAAATCATAAAGGTTAATTACATATGGTTCAATACAAAAATGAAGACGTTCATAAACCATTCATTTTCTGAAGAATAAAAAAAAATGTTTTTTAATAAGCCACATTTTATTGTTTTTATGCTTAGTATTTATTGTATTTACCTGTTTAAGCCCAAAGCATTCGTGTTAGGTAAATTGGCCACACTAAATTGTCCTTAGGCGAAAGTTTGTGAATCCATACAGTATCCTTGTAGCCAAATAAACTCATATTGATAGATTATCACATGACAAAAGCATTGCTTGGTTCTTCTTTTCCCAGTCATCTTATGTATCCGATTTGTACTCTTGTGAATAAAAAAAAAGAATCGATTAACCTTGTAGATAAAAGATGAAATATGAATGAAATAGAAAAGAACTGTCTCAAAGCTGTTCTAAAACGTACATTATCTAGAAATACACGCACAAACACAGCAAGTAAATAAAAAAAACACGAAGGCTTTTTAATGTATTTCTTCAAAGTACTCTTTCAAGGACTGGGTAAAGTTTAGTATTAAATAAAAGAGTCAGTCTAGACTGCATTGTAACTACTGTAGAAGGCCGAGTTATACTAAGATTTATCATTTCAATTGATTTATAGGTATTAACTTTCAAAGAGCCCATAAAACAACCAAATATTACTTTATATCTCTAGATAGTGCAAAAGAAGCAGGATAATTATCACAGTTTTTTATTACAATGTCTGTCCAACTGAATCATGAGGAACTGTGGAAAACTGCCGTAGCAAAAAAGCCAATGGGAAGGGGAAATACGATGTGTAACTGAAAGAAGAAGACCTGCATTGTGCAACTCAATCATTCCCTCTCGACACTATCCCTTCAGGTCAAAGTGTAGTGCTCACAAAAGCTGCCTAAACAAGTTTCCATGTACCTGTAGATTAGGCTTTCTCCTGCTGATAAAGCATCCCCTAACAGGGACACAGTATTCACAGAAACACCACTTCAAGTATAAAGAAGCAGCGCTATAGCTAAATACTAGAAGACACCAGTAAATGTATTTTGTCAACAGCAAAAGGATTGACGCATCATGAGGGGAAAAAGTTGCAGATATTTAGTCTGGAAGCAACTATATGGTCTCTTTTTCTTTAGGCAATGCAATTAGAGACACAACATATATCACAATGAAAATTGATTTGAATATCTTAAACTTCTTATCAAATAATACAATGGTAGGATTGGTAGTATTTTAATATAAAAATGTTCACATTTGACTTCACTAAGAGGTGGAACATGACAAATGTAGGTGTTTTGAAATTAAGAAATTTGTAAAACTGTGTAACAGGAAGGTTAGTGCACACAAGGTAGCTGGAGAATAAATCAAAAAGGCAAGCACCTAAAAAACTAGTCACCTACCGAAGGTTTTAAAAGCCCTCTGTGCTATGTAAAACAGGGATTTAAGAAGCTTAAAATTCCAAGAGAATTTAGAAACCGTTTTTGTGAACAGGTGTGCTGCATTTCTTAGAAAACACTTTGTCTCCACGTAGCTATAGAAAAACTCACTGCAGGTGGAGTGGAATATTTTGAATGTCTTGCTTTAATACACAAAACAGAATATGTTATACAAGAATTGCAGTAGCTGTCAAAACAGCTGAATACTGCGAGGTTTTTCAAAACAACATATTGTTTGGCTCCCTAAAGCTTTTTTAAAAATATGACTTTCACATCAGATAGTTAAAAGTCAAGTCAAATGACTTACCTGCAATCTATTATTTATTTGGTACAGACACTAAGAAAAAACGGGTTGCTTCTACAGCTAGTTTTGGAATGGAAAATATGGAATATTTGAATTAGAAATAATGTTAAAATTTAGAACTGCTTATAGTCTAGAAACTTTAAAAAAAGAAACATCTTATTTCCTTGGCTTTTAAATAGAACTATATATCAATATTTATATTTTTAATACATTTTCTTTGGTCTTTTTTTTACTGCATATATTTTTATACATTTTAAGTCTAACTTGTGTCTTTACAACTCTGCGATTGCTTTTACTTTCTTCACAGTGCAGCTCTTTGGTGCAGAGCTTATAACAATAGACATTTAAGAAAAAAAGTTAACTTTGACAAAAATGCATTTGTAATGGCATATGTATTGTAGTGCAGGAGAACAAAGGAACTTAGAATCTATATGTTCACACTTATCTACTTGGAAAAAACATTCTTAGACATAAATTGTCTTTTAAGTCATTACATTGAAGAAAAAATAGATTTTGGTTGTAATATGGCTTTTTCATTTTTGCGTTTATCAATTTTTAAGTACAGCTACAAAGGCGCAAAGGCTATTTCAGATACTTTTTATTATTTTCAAGTGTGAAATATGGAGTGAAATTTATCTTATGTCCATTAATTTGCCAAAGGATGTACTTACTTAATTTAAAAGTCCCAGTAATAACAGAATTTCTTTTTAAATATGGTAATAACTAATAAAAAGCGAGACACAACTTTTATAGATTATATCATCACAATATTTACTAAAAATCATGCTGGCTTAATTTCAATAATTTTTTTGTTTTTTAACAAACATCAAGGTCATATTGTAGCAAAAATGATAATGACAACATAATTCCTCAGCCAAAAAGGATGCATAGTTTGCAAACATAAAAAAGAATCTAATCCTGATAAACCTCAAATTAAAAACTGATTACCCTTTGGTTTAAGGCACACAAAACCTGAAGTGAACGAGCAGGAACACTGCAACAAAACATCAGTCACTTTTTCTACAACCAAAAACGTAAGTTTATCAAAATAAATGGCCTTTTTATAAACAGTCGAAGCTTTCATCAGACCACCAGGAAATGCATTTGCATTTCGCCTGCAAAGCGGCTGCCTCCACACACCTCAAACAAAGAATGAATAGCTGTCTCCCACGCTGCTGTTTTTAGCCAATCATCTGAGTCTGCAGAGCATTTCTGACTGGGGTACTTAGAAAAAGGCACAAGCTACAGATTGCTTATGGTTTTACAGCTGAATAGGTTTTAGTTTTATTTTGGAAATAGCATTATCTTTACAGTGAAACTAAAATTCCCAGTGATCGCTGTACAGAATTCATGTTGGACATGCCTTTTGGAAATAGATTAGACAACATCAAATTTAAAATCCACATATATTTAATCCATAAAGGCCCAAATAAATTGCATAGCTGTATATATACTTGTGTTTTATTAAAGAATAAACCTAAAAACTTTAATGGAAGCATAAACAATGTCGCCTAAAGCATACGAGTGACTAAAACACTATTTAAAACATGACAGTATTGAAAGATAAAACTAAAATTATGTTACAAAAAGTGCTGCACATTTGTACCGCTCTTTAAGGATACTTGAAGAAATCTGTGTTAAATTAAATCTATAGACTTTCTCTCCCACGTTACGCTGTATTCTTCAAATATACCTCACTAATGTTTGAGGCAGAGCCCAGATTTAATCACTTTCCAAAGAGACTAACAGGTTGAGATAGGGACCAAAAACAGCACAAACTATCCGAAAAAAAAAAAGTTTTAAACCATTCAATCTCAAGGAATAAGAAATTTGACTTAACCCCCAGATATTTGGAATTCATATTTTCGTTTAGTCAAAACGCATTTTTGAGAATTGCTTTATTTTTGGAAGATGCAGTGGCCATTTCCTGACTTATGAAAAACTATCCCACTTCTGCATTACTCTAATGGTATCTTCTCTTGTCATTGGGTCATGTCAAATGCACAAAACAGAAGCCTGTCGGGACACATTGACCAACTTAAGAAGTTACAGTAAAAAATAACAAAACAAAAAAAAGTAACTAAATTAGTTTTGAGAAAACTGATCATTTTACCCCCACTTGTATGCATATTAACACTAGTTTGCCAAAGCCTGCGCTTTCATGCACAAGGAAACTTGGACAGGACAGAATCCCAGTGTTTTTAATGTTGAAGGTCTGAAAACCCTTTTTACTTTTTAGTTACAAAGCAGTTTCTCCGCAGGGATCAATAAATTAATATAAATTTGCAGAGCAAGTGCAGCAAATAAAAAGAAACTTCAGAGGAAAAGAATAATTATGAAATCTTCTTGAAATAAAACTGTGGTAGTCCTATCTAATAACAAATATTTGTATAATAAGAAGCAGCTAAAATGGATTAGATGTCTTATAAAAGTTAAAGTTGATTAAGGAATAAAACTTTGCTTAAACCATGGGAGATGTTGATATGGCCAAATCCCAGAAAGTCGAGCACTGAAAATACAATCCTTAACTTAGGAATGTGAATAACATGGGTAGAAACTTGTGTCATCAGAAATTGAATCTGAATTGCTCAGACTTAATCTGGCTAGAAAACGAATTTCACTAAATTGAAACTGAATTTAATACTTTGAAACTGAATTCATTTGCTGTGAAACTGCATGTCGTTGTCTAGAAAATTATGGTTCAATATTTTTACTTTCAGTTCTATAATTCAAATGAAGTTTCAGAATTCCCGTTTTTGTGCCACACATCCGGGTCCTTCAGGAAGACCACAGAGCAATCAAACTCAGATTCACCGATTTACGTTTCACATCACTGCGAGCCAGAGCAGTACACAGTACTCGAGCTTGGCAGGGATCCTCCACCATGTCAGATGACCAGCTGCATGCAAACTGATGGATACTGCCAAAACACAAAACCCCATGCACACTATTCGCTCTCTGAACTATTCTTCGTGGTACCAGTCTGACAGCACGCAGCACGTATTTACACACCCACACTACACTGAGCTCCATTGTAACTTATAAGTTACACATCTCCTGCAACAGGTCACTTGTTGTCTACTTCAAAGGAATGAATTAATTTTATAAGCACATTATAAATATTTCGTGGCCCAGCGACCTTCCTGACACACATTTAGAGTAAAGCACAAAGATTATGCAAAATTAGTAACGCCCTCTACAAAAAACTCCTGTTCATGTCATGCACCAAATTGTTTCCTGTACGGGAGAAAGTCAAGTTTTAAAAGTTATTGGGGGGTTCACAGTGGGACTCCAGGAAGTCACCAGCAGACGTCAGGAAGAGCACAGTGATTGTGACAGTGATTGTGACAGCTTCCTGCTGGCGGCACAGGTGCCCGCATCCACAGACACACACACACACCGGTGCACCAACACTTGGCCGGACCATCGCATCACCCCTCCCTAACACACCTGAAACACATAATGTCCCGCATTAGGATGCACATGCACGCACACAAGGAAAGTACAGGGGCTCACAACCTCCTCACCAGCTGTCCCTCAGAGTGACCAAGAGAGGAAAAAGAACAGGGAGACAAGAAGGACAAAGAGCCTACACTATCAGTGTGTGTGTGTGTGTGTGTGTGTGTGTGTGTGTGTGTGTGTGTGTGTGTGTGTGTGTGTGTGTGTGTGTGTGTGTGTGTGTGTGTGTGTGTGTGTGTGTGTGTGTGTGTGTGTGTGCGTCAGACTGTGGCTCTCATCCAACACTCTGCACTGCCCTTAACCCAAATAACGCCTTATTATCTTACCTTGACCTTCACCGGCGGAGCTGTATGTGTGTGCTGGACCAGCCAAATTACAACCACAAGCTCCAGAGTATAAAGTAGTGATTTTGTGAGATAGGGCAACCTAAAGTACTTAATAACTTAAAACTAGAAAACTAAAGGATAAGAACAAAAAATCTAAAAGTTTGAAATGTATTTATATTTATATTCAATAATTTGTACTTTTACCAATAATCATAGCTGGAAATCAGTTGAACTATCCCAGTTAAGAGACCAGTTTCTGTCCCTACTAAAGAAAAGTTTTTTCCCCAAAGCAGGATTCTGATGTTACTTTTCTAGCAGTCTGGCTTTTGCATGTTGGCCTATAACTTCAGTTTTGTTCTTATCTCACTACAACACCTTCTTCCACATGCTCACCGCTCCCTTAGCATTCTTTGTGGTGCAGTAAAAACAGGCGTTCCTTTAACAATGGTTTTCATCATCACACATATTCATGGAGAGAACGAACAACAGTTAGATACCAGATATAATTTGCTGTAGATCTCTGCAGCTTGTCAACAGAAACCATGCATCTCCCTGGCAATCCAATTATAATCATGATCAAAAGGTGAGATTCTTAAATATATGTAATATTTGAATAAAACAGAAATGGTTTATTTGACAAATCCTTTGCAACATTACCAAAGTTGGCCTAAAATGTATATATTTTAGATAATCTTCAAAATAAAATTTTTAGCAATACTGAAATGAATTACACACAGCAGGAGTATTTATAATTTTGTGATGTTAGTTGCATGTCCTGAATTTTGTTTTAAAGGAAATGTCTAAAGTAAAATGCATCTAACGGTTTAAGATTTTTCTTGTTTTCTTTACCATATAATGGCAATAATATCCAAAGTGACAAAATATTGTAAACCTACAGGATTGTTGACACTTTTGCGAAGGACTGCACATTATCATGTAAGGATCCTGCATCGTGCAGATTTAAGATATTTCCTTCTGTCAAACAATAAAAAAGAAAAACAAACAGATACAATGACAGGCCTAAGTACGGAACCCATACTCTCATAAACAAAAGTGTCACATTAGACTATTCTGTTGACTTCAGGTTATGTCAGTGCCAAGCCCTGTCAGCCCTTGACACCATAAAATGTTGTTTTCATTTAATAAAAAAAAAAGAAGGAAAGAAAAGTACATATCAGTTATATAAGCAAGGTCAGAAGGTCAGAGCTGCTTCTACCATGAGCACACACCCTGCAAGGCTGTTAACATACCATAGTGACTTACAGCATCAACACACGACAGGCCGAAGAGACACCATGAGCCACACAGACCGAGCTGCCTTAACTTTAAAAACCAACCCAAAGAGCAAATAAACATCTTTAAATGAACAAGCTATGTCCTTATTTGCACTTTCAGAGCACAAGCTATTCTGAGACTAAATACATCCCCTCAACAATGTTACAATTATTCGGTAGTAGCCTTATTTCATTCAAAGCAATTCTGCATAAAATTTGTTTGCTTAAGGGACCACAAACACAATAGTAATGCAGAATGGATTACTGCAACTGCATCACACAGCTCTACATATACATTATTATTGTTAAATAATACTATTACTAATAACACATATTTCAAGGGATAGAATTTTAAAAACAGTTAGACATTTGATAAGACAAAAAAGTACAATTCAAAAAGCCTATATAACTAAACATGAACTCACAAAGAAAGCCCGCTTCCAAAGATTTACCTTGAATAAAATAAGCCACTGCTAAGAGCCACAACAAACAGGAATAGGGAAAATCTAAAACATAAAGCTGTGCGCCTTATTGTAAGTCAGAATCTGGTGAAAACGTACTAAGTGGAATTTAACATTTGGATTTATATAAAAAGATGTTAGTTTTTATTGTGGAAGTTCTTTTTCACAACCTCCACAATACACCGTTCATCTAAACAGACCCAGTAACATTACAGAATCCATGCGCACAGTTCAGACACCTGTGCTGCAACAGCTACTGCTGTCTGTGTCTGTGAGAAAGACACCGACCTGTTCTAGGGTAGAAACATTCAGCCATCACAGTGCACAACCGTCAGCTGTTTGTTAAGAAAGGTACAGCAAGTTACTTAGAATGCATAAAATGCAGTTAGGAAGCCGAAAAAAGACCCAATAGTGAACATAAGCGTTAATGAGATGAACTGAACCGGAATATTCCGACCTTTGATTGACGGGAATATCAGGCAGGCATGCTGAGAGGGAAGACAGTTTTACTTTCTTTTCGTATTCAAGTCTGTGAATGAAATTCTTTTATCTTTACAAAAATATATCCAAATATTGCATCCATGCATTATATCATTATGTAAATGATACAAGTGGTAACCCAATGTTGACAAGCACAACCTGATGACAGTGACAGCACAACTGGCTTCACACTAAAGCAGGACTTCTTACGGCGTCCTCCAACAACAACTTTATTGCAAACGTATAAGGCTAGGAGCAGTTATGGTGCAGTAGCCATGCATATTATGTCTCACCACTGCTACAGCTAAAACCAAAATGATTTCCCCAAGCAGCTGAATCAATCAATCCCTGTTCCCCATTGCCAATTCCAAACAGAGATTAGCGTACTCTGGACTTCCACTGAAACATCCCTCCCGGCTGGAGAGTACTGAACACAACTACAAATACAACATGCAGGCTGATTCCTGGGAGACTGTTGGAAGCTGTCAGTTTAAAAATCAAAGTGGATCAGTGGGTTTATAGTATAATTTTATAATAGTCAAAACACAGCAATTGAACAACAGAGCTTTAGAGCGATCAACTCAGGGATCAGTGACAAAAACTACACATTTTAGAACGACATCCACTTATCCTTCTGATGAATTTATGAGAATCCAGACAATCCTTTCTCATTTACAATTAGGGTGAAACTCATGTTGCGGGTACAGAAACCTATCATATATGTCAAAAACGTCTGCTGATTGTTAGAGAACATTATAGAGCTGATATGATAAACAAGGCTGGAGCAGAGGGATTGAAAGCAAAATATATTAAGCTACTTGAAAGAGTGCATGGCTTTAGCTTTGTCTTCCCAACATGGCTTATACGATTTTCCTAATTTGCTGCAACATTAAAACTGTGTTGGGAAGTCCAACAGGGCAATCTTGGGTTGAAGAAGCCATATATCCTTAAGGTCACAAAAATAAAGTGTAGATAAGGAAATAAGGGAATGGGATGTTGTCTGAAAACCTGAACTTTGTTGACCCTGCAACCCAGTGCTTTGTTTTCTGTTCTTGTCAAGGCTTCTTGTTATGCTGGACATTAGACACAGTAGTTGGCACCAGGGTAAAAACAGTACAAGGTCATCCTGGAGGTATATTCTTAAGGCGGCCACTAAAGTAATTCAAGCATGTGTAAACTGTTGTCAGATAGAAATTCAAAAGGCTTTGAGAGTTTTGAACCAGTTCATAAGGTGTAATGTTTTTATTATAACTATTATTGAATACAGAAAACAAATGCCTCAAACACAAAGCAGTTGCAAGGACTTTAAATCAGGATGCTAATTCTGCAGTGACTGGTAATGCTGTAAAAACAACACGTGCATTAGGGAGCACCGACAGAAAGAAGAAAAAAACACACGCAAAAGGGTAATCTAAGGTCAGGGAGTTCTGAGTGCATTCCCTTCTGACATATACTGTACCAGAACCCTTTCTAACGCTCTACTCACCATGAGTTCTGCGCACACACACAGATGCACACAGGAGTGCCCCAAGTGCATATACATGATTGAACGACTGAAAGTGGGGCAGGCGCACAGTTGTTGCTCTCCCCGAAAACGCTGCAAGTTCTTTTAACCCAGCCAGACTCAACACACATACACACACACACACACAAACACACTCACGCATTGTTACACCCAATCTGGTGCACGTGGGAACATGCACAAAATTGCGGCCCAACAACCTGTATAGCATCTAGCAAATAGCTGTGTAATTCCCTGCAATGGAGCAGCAAGAAGAGGGGAAGCACAAGAGCAATGATGACTCTTTCTTTCTCGTGTCCCTGATATTACATATTACAAAGAAATGTGGATAAAATCCTTGTGTGCCAACCATATCAGCAATACAGACGATCCACATACCGCATACCTGTAGGTGTATATTGCAATTTTTTATTTATTTTTTTACAACTGATAGCGTGCTTAAAAAATTTTCGATAAAAAAAAAAAATATTAAAGGACTGAAGGACTAATGACTATCCAGTAGAATTTCATGTTATCGGGAAATTTGCAGTGATATTAATTGGCCTGCTGTTGAAGGGTATTCCAAAAAGGTCTGATACTGAGACGAGACAGTAGCACATTTTTTCTGGACTGTACAGGTTTACTTTCAATATTTTACTTAAGATCTATAAACCTTTCATGGGCAACACAGTAAAAGCGACAAACAGCACACAATTCTTCCATTTCAATTCCCCATAGAGATGAATAATTATACCTTTAAATACAACAGGAAAAAAAACTCCTAAACTGTATTAGTAGTTAATCACCCTTTTATTTTGGCTCAAGTTATTTAAGTTAATAATAATACATTTTTTTCATTTCCTAAACTTATATACATTAAAATGTTTTTGGCCAATCAGTCATGCACACACAAAAAAAAAGAAGCTTTTTCCTTACTCATTACAGCTGTCATCCCAAAGAAAAAAAACTAATATACTTGTTTACCGGATGAGCAAGATTTTTCCCAATGTTTGATTTTATGCGGCTTTAGCTGGAATAGTTGTAACATTTTCCATATTTTTTTCACATTACAGCCACACATCCTAAAGTATATGACTCAGATTAAATGTGATAAAACAAACACAGGGTAGTGCACAACTGCTTAACACAGTCACCAATACTCTGACCAGATCAACCAGGTCAGAAGTCACCTAATTAGTATTAAAAACATAAATTACCTTTTACTTTTATCGCCCTTTATCAAGTCTAGAGGAGCCCAAGTCACTTCACACTACATTTAGTTGTTCACCCATTCATACACACGTTCACACGCTGATCACGCCGGGCTACTACACTACAACCACAGCTGTGACGGCCTGAAATAAACGAGGCTGCCATGGTTCCGAGGCACCGAGACCTTTGACCACTATCAGATAGGAAATAGCATAGACCTGTGAGTCATTTTATCTCAGGATAAATACAGCTGTTCTGTGAAACCCCAAGAGGTTTGTTGGAAGAAGAGGAACATTAGGCAACAGGCAGGATCATAAAGACCAGGGAACACAGAAACTGATAAAAGTTGCAGAGAAAGTCAAATCAGAATTAGGGTATAAAAAATATTCAAAGCTTCGAACATCTAAACGAGAAATGGTCAATCAATCATGTGAAAATGGAGAAAGCCTTTTTAAGAGGGCTGTCCACCTCAACTGATATTGGTAAAGCACGACTATTACTCATACACTCTAAACTATTACAAAAGGAGGAAAAATAACACTGCACATCAAACTAAACAGATTGTTTGCTACAATGAAATATACTAGTGGCAAAACCATTATGTTTTTCTTGAGCAATGACAGGGAGGTAGGCAAAGTTGTTTTAAAAAGCTTGATTGAGATTAATCTTATGCTGTAAGAAAACATGCTAGATGCTGGAAAACAAAAAAACTTAGAACAGGGCCTGGGGTTTTTTCATTCAACAGGAAAACAGTATACAACTTAAATACATAACCACAACTACAATGGAATGGTTTAGATTAGGGATGCACCAATATGAAAATTTGAGCCGATACCAATATCTGATAGTAATATTGTTGTGGCTGATAATTTATATTTACCCATGTTACCATGTATTTCTTTATCCTTTGAAAATTTTGAAAAAAATATAAAAACACTACTGGCATAAAATCTATGTTTCAGTTAAAGACCCCACAACCCTGGCCTCCATGGAAACACTACCACTGGTATTAGCCAAAAAATACCATGTGACCAATCCCCTGTTCCCTGCAAGGCAAAAACAAACAGCAACAACATTGTTTGCAATACTTATTGGACGAAGAACGATATCTTTTAAATAATTTAAAGAGTTATATCAACTGATACCAATGCAGGAATATCTTGCATTCATAGTTTAGATGAGGGCATATTAATGTTTTAAAAGGGTCCAGTTAAAGTTGTGGCCTAAATTCAACTGGAGGTCTATGGTTCTTCCTAAGCTGTTTTTCAAAGGATTAAAAAAGATTTAAAAAGTTATAAGAAAAACTGGTTTACCAGATAAAATCCTAAGAAAGAAATAATTATCCTGAAATATTTTGGTCAAACTGTGAAAATGTGAAAAGGTTTATTGAGCATTTCTGTTTTTAGAAGGCACTGCAAGTATAGACGACAAGAAATCCGAACTGATGGCAAAAACACAAAGAAATCTCTTATTGTATCCTATTAAATTGGGGCTTTTCCACCACAAGAGGCAAAAAAAATTGTAAATGAGTGGAAGCCCACGAGCTTACTACTTTTACGAGGCATTATGAAACTGAACTAGGTTTTAAAAGATTAGAAGTAAACAACAACATCAATCTCACAAATCTCTCTTCTTCCCCCCCCCCCCCAAATCCACAGCTGTGAGGACTGGGTAGTATT
>JAVLVB010000813.1:475262-485750 GCA_032876305.1 Orestias chungarensis
TGAAATTAGATCACACACGGGGAATAGGGGCGTTCTGATTTGGGAACTACAGAAACAGTTTTGCAAAAAAAAGGAAAGGCTTTTGTTTCTTTAAGCCATTAAAAAATAAACATAAAAGAAATGCTATGAGTCATTCATTTTAAGATGAAGCTGTTAGGAAATACAGACAGTGAGCCTGTATTTTTTCACCAATAATTTTGGTAGTCTGGAAAACAAGACGAGGCTGTAGGGCCCGCTTTTAATAAAGCAGAACCTGAGCAATATTTCACAAGAATATAAGCATTTGACTATTCCTGAAATCTGTATTTGCACAACTGTCAATATATTGACATCACCTAGACAACTGAATGTAAACACATGCAGTCAGCGGAAAAAAAACCCAAAGCACATGACACCATCTGTATAAAAAAAATTTGTAGCCCTAGTAACCAATACTACCTCCAACCATAAATATAGAGCCACAACAGAACTGCATGCCTTGTGCTCATTAGCAGCACATGCAATGCTGTACACCTACTCTGCTTTCCTGCTAGCTACATTTGTTAGACGATGCATTTGTGTGATGCAATTAATGATAAACGTAGCAGACCTAACACTTGGGCAGGAGTACACGGTTGTAATCTGGCTTTAGCTTAAAATAGCTCTAACTAACTTTGCGAGCTGTTTTGATCAAAGTGCAAACACAAAAAAAGCTGTAAAAAGTTAAAAAAAAATAGGAACACGTTCCCTTTAGATAAAACAATCCTTTTGGGTCTAATTGAGCAGTGTAAAAACAATTTATTTTTTAATCATACTATTATATAGATGGCTCTCTATTAATGCGGTATTATGTTTTCTTTGTGAAAATTCAGTATATACATAAGAAAAACTTTGTATCTGTCTGTTAGAGTATGCTATTTGTTCATATTTTAACAGTTTATGAATGGGTAGTTTTATACTTTGAAAGTTGATAAGACCAAAAATGAAATGGAGTTTGACACTCCTATTCTACCCTGTTGATTGTCAGTGGTGGGGGGTGAGCTTATTGGAAAGTAATGCAAAAGAACACCCATTATTAACAACACTAGCTCTGATCTCATTTTGGGAGATGTATCCAAAAACCTTGTTGCCGTTTTTTATGCTATTGCTGTTTATTCAAATGGTTCAATTGGCTTATTTTAATCTAATTCATCTTCTCATCTTCTATTATGAACCATTTTATCACCAATTTAGTTAGAAAGTAGACAGAATACTCAGACAGCACTTTGGCTCGTCTAATGTGTATCCTGATAGATTTTTCAGTGAAAGGAAACCAATTTTATTCCAATCTGCTAATAAAGAGATGAAACAAGAATATCAAGGTCTCTTATTCTTCTCATACTTCATCAGTTCCAATCTTCATGAACTCAGTCCTACTTTCTTTTATTAAGATCCAGGAAAATAATTGAGCCTGTATGAGACTCTTATATTATGAAATTATTGTTTCATGTGTTTGATTTATAGTTGGTTTCAAATTTTCAAAGTGGCTACTACTAGCCAGCTGCCCGGCAGTGTGAAGCGCTATTTTTTTGGCCTAAAATTAAATAAAGACTTTAAACCAAAGGTATGGTATGACGTTAAAAAAATCCTCACCATAGTCTTATACTGATAAAGAAACACCATCTTCAGTTGCTTTGATAGATGTCTGACTCAAAACTCCGTAGATAAAACACTTAAGCTAAACTAACAAGGTTGAATGTGTTTAGCATTCTTACAACACTGGGTTGCAATTGCAGAGTTTGATGCCGTCAAAAAGGAAAACCGGACAGGTGTGACACATAGAGTGCTCCAGCTAGGCCTGGCAGTTTAAAAGCAATTTAATAAGGCACCAGTCTGTCATTAGTTAGTATAACAGCTACAGCTTTACAAGGATACTTTTAACACAGTGGAAAATAAGCTTTAGAAAAGTAATAGAAGGCACAGAGAAAAAAAATGAGCAGGAGAAAAGTGAGGTCACATGTGGTTAATACCCCTGCAAGGCCATTTCTTATTGTTACAATCATAAATAGAATAATCATGAGGTCACATTAAGATGAAAAAAAAAGCTAATAACATTAACAATAAAATTTTCTTTAAACAAAACTCCACTACTGTCTTTTTTTATGAGTCTCTGTAATTAATGTAAAAGACCTTTAGAAGTTAAACCTTTTCCTACTCCGCTTGCAAAAGAAAATTCCTTTTACATATATGGACATATATGGATATATGTGTTTGTGGCATTCCTGTTTCCTTTCCAGTTTCTTAATCGAAATTGTGGATCCTCTTAGTGCCTTGAGATAAAATGCCTCTACAGTCTGAGATGATATTCCAAAGCCAGGTAGAGCGCTTCCAACACCTGACAGAGATCTGACATCTGAGAAGTCAGAAACTTTGAATAAGAGCAATTACGGTTAGGGAATGGAGAATAAGCGAAGCTATTTTGATCTTCAGAGGATGCCTGTCAATTTCCTATTTGGTGAACTAGCTTCTCCCACTACTGGTATTTCCCCTAGCTAAGAGGATGCTGATAGATGTGTACATTTTTTAAAACAGCTTCACAGAACGTTGATGATGATAGAAATTCTGACTACATATGTATGTTTTTCTTTGTCAAATATTAATCTTTTGACATTAAATAATTCTGAATAAACTGTGCTTCTATTGAGTTTCTGTCTGTTGTGAAAAAAAATGCATATAACGGTTTTTCTTTTCTAAAGATCAAGGTGTGGAATGGTGAAACTCATTTAATACCTCAGTAATTCAGTCATCTTAAAGACATGTTATAGAGGAGATTTACAGTCAAAAAAGGCCACAAAGAACCTTATATAGTAAACCTCGCCTATTTTCACAGTACTGCTGGTACAACCTTTTAAAAACCCAAGACAGATTTAATCAAAATGGATTTCTACGACTGTAAAAGTTGGCAAAATTATATTATATGAATTATATGAAAGACACTATTGAAATATGATCTTTGGCAAGACAAAAACAGAAACAGGCTGCTCATATGGAATAAACGTATAACTTATAATTGAACAAGTATATGTCACAAATTAAAAAGACATTTTGATACCCACATAGCAACAGGCTTTGGGAGTTACAATAACCATTTTGGTTCAGGAGAGCTGAATTCTAAAGAGAAATACAGTCCAACAAGAATACTAATGTAATTACTATCAGGATCCCTTGCAATCTTAGGCTGGCAATGAACATCCTCATTCACCTGTTTTTTAAACTTAGATCTGTGTTTTAGCACTCCTGCTTGAGTTTCCCAGCCAAATTCAGACGCTTAAATGTTGCGGTATCACCCCATAATCAGCACAAAGGCCAGAAAGACAGACATGTATCCTGAAAACTTGACAGCTAAAGTTCTGCTACAACAAAGCATGTAGCCAAATGAGGCTGTAGCCATCCGGTCATCCAGTAAAGACTCTGAATGGGCCAAGCCACAAGTATACGTAGGCCAAACAGAAATTCAGTCAGAGACACAGAGACTGACTGAATCCGGCTCTGAATCCTTCTTCTTGTCCTGTTTATACCACAGGTATTTTCTAGGGAAAAAAATAGCGTTGGCCTTGGAAACTCCGGCCTATATAACCTTGGTTCTGTTTGCATGGGCTTGCCCAAACATGTCTCCATGTGCTAAACTATTTACCCCGACTTTTGTAGAGCTATTTTTCACATTCCTTTGAATTACAAGTAAAAGAATAGACCCCTAAATAGAAAGGCATCTGTGACAAAATTAAAACAAATCATAAGGATCAATGAAATGAGATGTGGAAGGCAGTGACCCTGGTTAGGCTACCTTGTGCTGCACGCTGGGATCAACATCCTAAGGAGTAAACGCTAGTAATGAAAAAGGAATGTTTTGCCAAGAACAACACTGGTGAAGGGTGGGTTACGGTATTTCAGGGATTGTTTCTATCACTGGCCATTTTCCTGTTTTTGCATTCCTCTCCCTGAATGCATATCCTTCTGGCTCAGACATAAGTCATTCTTGATGCCCACACACCCACTTTGAGGGCGACACTCTGAGGGCTTTACTTACTTCCAACAACGGGGATACAAAAAAAAAACCAATTAAAAACCAAACACTGGTATTTTTAAGTAACATTCTAACACAATTTCCAAAGTCATATAGTTTTGAATCATAAATGCTAAACTTAAAAAACATGCATCCTTGAGTATGTAAACAAAACAATTAAGCTACTGTTTTAATCAAGCAATCAGTCTGCAAGTGAGTGAAATTAGTTTTCCTTTTGATTAGCTCTAACTAGTTTGACAAGTTAAATACAATTGAATTCATGTCGGTGTTGAAAATACTTGGCAGAAAAACATCTTCCTAAATATCCTAAGCTGAAAACGTTGAAATCCACTGACTCGCGATTTCCTTTACTTGTTGAGGTCCTTTTCAAGAAAATGGTCTAGCAAATACAATGGCAAACACAAGCCTGTTAATGAGCAACCTTGACCAATCAAAAATATCAAAATTGAGAGATGTGTAAGCTAAAACTACTAAAGCCTACATTTTGGAATCAGTGAACATTATTCCACACCTTTTAGGTCTGTGCTATTGGTGAAATTGCTTAATTCCATCGATTTGAGATACATCAATCACAAAAACAATGTAATAGCAACATAATGCCAGTTTTAGTAGAAAGGCAAGAGAGAGAAGATGGAAATTAAATGGCAAGAACTGCATTGAAACGGCAATAGGGCAAAATAACAATCAACTAACAGTGAATTTGTTTATTTATGTGGTTACACTGTGGATTTTCAGACACAAATCCAGATCAAAACCATAAAATGTGAGAGATTTGCTAACAACACCACACACATATGTGCAATGAAGTGAAAAGTAAACATAGTTTTTCATACTGTATGTTGTAGGACCTGCACAGCAGCACAGCTGGTCCTACTGTTGCCTTGCATTAAGAAGGTCCTGGGTTTCAGAGTGTAGTCTGAGGTTTTTCTCTTTAGGAATCTCTGTGTACCCTGAAGTCCCAAAACACAACTGTTAGTTTGGCGTCAAAACATTTTAAAACCATCAGCCATGAGTGAGTGTTTGTGCAAGGTTGTTTGACCTTTGTCTTTGTGATGGACTGGTGGTGAACTGTGTACCCTGACCCACAACCAATGAGACTGGGATAAGTACATGGACAAAGTAGTATAGACAGTGGATCAACATTTTTAAATGTCTCTTTGATCATTTCCATCCACCCGTTCATTCATCCATTCACTGTCTATATCTAATTGTTCCTTTAGTGTCACAGGGGAGTTGGTGCCTATCTACAACAATCACTAGATAAGTGTGGTACACCCTACATGGGTCAGCAGTCCCTCATAGAGCAACACAGGGGCTAAAACCCAATGTAAACACATAGTCATATCTGAGGACAATTAACCCACATTCTTATTTACTGGTTGTGGGAGGAAGCCCTGGTACCTAAAGAGAACCCACACATTCACAGAAAGAAACACAGAGAGACCCTAGGATGGGGTTGCTGCACATTACTTTTTCCAAATAATTTTATATAAAACAAACACTTTGTGAGCATTGGGTAAAAGCTTAGGTATTACTGCTTTTCGCATCCAATTTCTGTCCTAAGAGGGATTTGCCAGGCATATATACAACTTCATATCAAGTGAGTTAGACAAGCAGCCATTACAAAGCCAAAGGCTACACTGAGTAAAGTCCAGACTTCTCTTTTTCAAATGGTTATCGAGCCAGACAGCTTATCGACCTGAATGTATAACACAGGTTTGCAGGTTGGCGATGCTGAGACAGTCAAATAATAGATATCCTGTTCAGAAATGTGTATAAGTATATAACGTAAGCTTATAAACAGAGCAACAAAACACATCATTTTTGACATGCAGTGTGTGGAAATAAAGAAAGAAATATTTAAGTTGTCAACAGAGATATTTTTTTTCTAGCACAATAATAGAAATGTCATCTACTGCACTTGTTAAATTAAGTCAAGTTAAAGTCCTTTTTGCAAGTTGCACTATAACAAGCCCAGGACGGTGCACTAAACAAAATAAAATAAAATAAAAACATGATAAAACACAGCAGAATTTTCTACAACAAAATACAAAAAGCTATCATTGATCCCCTTTAAAGGCAGCACACAGCATGAGAGTGTCCCTTCTCTTGTGTGCAAGCATGTGTACTCAGTGCCCTCGTGAATAGGGGAGGATGAAAGGAAAAGCTAAAAAGGTCTGAGCACACCGCGTGGTTGAACGAGACAGCTCAATCTCTTGATCTGCCTCCATCCCCACCCACCGCTCTGCACATGTTCACCTCCATTTTTCTCACAAGCTCTTTACTTTAATCCCACAAGTAGTTCTCTATTTCACTACCCTTATCAGCTGAATTTTTAAAATCCCCGTTCTTCTTTATTTAATTAGTCTCCCTCTGCCCTGTACTTCCCGACACACTTGTTACATCACTCTGTTTTCAATCAACACCAGTCTCTTCCTTCCTGTTATTCCTACCGGGGGGATACAGCTGTGCCAGCTCTCAGGTGTGGATGCTGAAGCAGGAGTGATACTTTTCCGCCCCGTCAAAGAGGACATTTCTGTGTGTAAAATTGTGGCAAGATAAAGAATATCGGAACAAACTAATGGTGGAAATTGCGGCTTGACGAAACACTCCTGTTCGAATGTTTGTTTATGTTGAATAAATGACATGATTAGTTTAAAAACGAATTGTGTTCATTCAAAGATAAGCAAGTGTTTTATCAACATTACCAAAATCAGAACTACTCTTTCCCAGGGCAAAACAGTACATTTGCATTGAGTTCTTCAACATTGAACTAATGCAATTTTTTATCACCAGGATCCGTGCCATCGTGCTTTTCAAAAACAAGGCAATTTTACCTAAGGCTCGGGAAAGTATGGTGTAGGTTACACACAAGCTTTGTTTTGAATGACCGAGGGCACAAATTTCTCTTTAAGCTGTAAAAATTGTAAAATGATTTCCAGAGGGAACACACATCAGGACTAATGTTTTAGAAAAAACAGCCACCTTCAACCTTCACTAAATACCTTAATAAAACAATAACAAGTTCTTTTTAAAATAAAAAAAGCAGTAAACCTTGATATACATCATCTTTTTTTTTTAAAAGCATATTTTTTATCATCTTATTTTTGTTGATGAAGAAAAAAAATGGCTATACTGATTTCAGAATGTCAAAGTTTTACATAAACAAATGATCAAACAATCTGGATATGACCGTATCATATTATATTTAGTAATGTATGGGTTTTTATTTTACTAGATCAGAAGGTGAATATATCTTTGGACTGAAATCTGCTGCCTTGCTCTAGCTTTATACGCTCCCTTGAGAAGACATTTGTTGAAAAATTGGTATAATATGTAGAAATTTAAATAAATTCAGTGCAACACTTCTGTGCAGGTTTTCTTGAAAGATAGATAAATGTCAAGATCAAGACTTGTACTTACTCCTACACTCTAACCCCCCCGACACCTGTTGTTTCACTGCCCCGGTTAATCTCTGAGGCCCTCCCACCCATCACTCGTCCTGCCTCCGCTCACACACGAAGGGCCATTTCTGTCACTCACTCATTCAGCTGTGAAATCTCCACCCGATCATTACCAGGAAATCTCAGTTGCATACACACAAAGGCACAATTTCCCCCCTCGTTTGGCAAAGTCTACAAGACGTGCATGCTCATGTGTGTTTATTTTGTTCGTGTGGCTCCATGTGCATACGGGGCTCTGACAAATGAGCCGAGCGCGGTTAAATGGCTTGTTATTAGGACACATTGGCTTTTAATTGCCTCTCATTATCATTTGAAAGTGAGTGACGGCCGGAATCAAAGGCTTGGGTGGATGCAGCGTGTGTGTGTGTGTGTGTGTGTGTGTGTGTGTGTGTGTGTGTGTGTGTGTGTGTGTGTGTGTGTGTGTGTGTGTGTGTGTGTGTGTGTGTGTGTGTGTGTGTGTGTGTGTGTCTGTGTGTCTGTGTTTGTGGGTTTGGGGGGGTGGGTGGCCTGACTATTACCTGACTATTAATTAAGCGAATCACAAAAAGATGTGAGTTCTGCTGTAGGAGAGACCAAAAACAAAAGTTACAAATATCAGCTGTTGTCATTTTCCAGCCATACACTAAAGTGTATCTTTCTTAACACCACATCTGGTCCAGCTCTGAGTCAATGATAAAAAACAAAAAGATTTTATCTGTGAAATGTTGGGCTAAATTATATATATACATATATTTTTTTCCCCTCTTTTTTCGTTCATTTTACCCCCAAACGTACAGTTACATGGCATTCACAGCATAGAAACGCTCAATAATCAGCCTATTGCACAGACCTGCAGCGTGTAAGCAAGACAAAACAACTTCCAATGGGACGTTCCTAAATGTGCATTAAATTTATTTAAATTAGGTTTTTTCCAATTAAAGTTGGAGCTGCTAATGTAATAATAAAAGAAACAAAACAACAAACTGACGTCTGCATCATTTTACACAGCGTTTTAAGGCTAAAGATCAGACATCACCACGAACAAACGTACAACTATAACTAGTTTGTGTGACGGGGGCGATAATGTTTTAAATAATAAAACGCATTTTGTTTGCAGAAACCTTGCTAATTTACAATTGGTCAACATTTTTGTGTTTGGTTTTTTTTTTTTGTCCAAAATCAAGTTTTAACAAACGACATAAACTTTTGTGGAAGCTTAATGTGAGTTTATCTATAGTTCAAAGGATGAATTCATTTGCACAATTAAGTAATGTTTCCACCCTGGTTAGTAAAGATGTCAAACAATGAAAATTACATTTTATAACCATTAAAAAAATTATCCATACTTTCCAACATCCAGTCCTTTACATGAAATTTACACTTTCTGTCCAACATCTAATTCCTGCACTTAAAAAGGATCTCGTTTCATTCCCATCTTTGCATTTTATGTTTAATTATATAAGCTGATGGTAAATTTTAAAAATGTTTTGTCCCCATTCTTGATGTGGTTCCACATCTCTAACCATACAACTGCTGAGATTTGCTTTAAAATCTTCATATTCCTAACAAAAATAAACAAGAGTCTTTACAGACAATAATTTGATCCATAGTTATGACATTTTGTTTTGGTTTAAATAGAACAATACACACTTTTGCACATTGAAAACACCACTAGCATCCATTCTTTAAAATAAATAAGCAAAACAAATAAGCAAACCTACATGAACTCAAACAAATTGCTTCAAAGTTTGTTCTGATTAGCAGTTATTATGGTTAGCAGTTAATTAAAGTTTTTTTTTAAGTTGGTTTGTCATTCCCCCCCACATGTTTTTGGGAAAGCAACATGTGAACGCTTTCAATGTGTTGCAACATTTCTTAGATCAAATTAGCCAAAACTAAACATTATGTTAAAAAGCATTAAAATGAGTTGCTGTCAAGTTCACATTACAAATGCCCTAACAACCTGTGTCAGGAGTGCTGAGTGTTTTAGGGGTAGACGAGGTAATCCAGGGGTTCTGAGTTCAATTCCTGTCTATAAGACTTTTGTCACACTAATTTCCCCTTTTTTTTCTCTCTCTCTCCCATTTTATGTCTGATGACTGACGTCACATTAACACATCAACATACTTCCCTTATTGTCACTGTAGTCGGTATGCTGGAAATGTGACACTAATAGAGATAAGAGGATATAAAGGAATACTAGAGAAAATCCAAAGCTGTTACAACAAGCTCATTTCCACTACAAACCCATAAACAAACACAAGCGATTAGAGGCTGTTCACGTTGCACTTTTCAATGGTAAGTTCTGCGAGTTTATTAAATGATGTCATAAGTGTGAGTGTGGACCTCTTAAATGATATATGTGGGAGCATTAAAGCCCTCTGCGGGTTCACTCACTGAGGATAAAAGAAAATGTTCATACAGCAGTAGTTACAGCGTTTGTTTGTTGCACCTCCATCCATAAAAGACGGAAAAAAAGATAAACTAAAGGTCGTGCTTTTTTAGAATAGAATAGAAAAGAATAGGATGCCTTTTGTTTTCATTATACGCATTGCACATTGAGATTCTTTTTAATCTGCAGGACTCTCTTAATATCCTGGCAGTTTATATTTTATTTGTAATTTTATTTTTATCCCCTCCCTCGTTGCAATGGTATAATAGATTCCTATTGCGAGTTGAAGCACAGCCCTACCCTGCTCTGAGGGGTAAACAGAGTAAAAATAGCTCGCTATCCCAGGCTTCCCTACAGTCCCGTTATATAATGGTCCAAACTCGGATGAATGACATCACGGGTAGTCCTGCACTCACAAACCGTGTGTCCTTCTTTTTTTCTATTCTTTTTTTTTTATTTATTTTTCACACATAAATGTAAAACACAGCGTAGTAACAACGTTACACACGCATCCGCACGAACGCGTGCAAAACTGCACGCACGCCGTAAAAAAAAAAGTCGCAACGTATTAACTTGACTTTGGTGAGTAGGGGGGGGGGGGGGGGAAAACC
>JAVLVB010000813.1:485850-533510 GCA_032876305.1 Orestias chungarensis
AGAACCGCCCGGAGAACGGCGCACCTCTCTCGGTCGCTTCCCGACCAAACCTCCGCTCCTCTCTCTCTCCCCCCCTCTCTCTCTCTCTTATGTTTTCCTCCAACAACAACAACAACAAACAAACAAACTCGCCTGTGCTAATTAAAGCACCGACATGACACAAGACTATTCGGTCGAAAGTAAACATTTTGTTTTGTTTGTTTGAAGTAAAGAGAAAGCTCCAGCGCCACCCAGTTCTTATCCAGCCATGTTTTGTTTTTTTTCTTCTGTTGTTTAAACAGCGCTTTAAAAAGAAGTAAAGGAAAGCAGAGACCGCTTTATTATTCTTATTCTTTGAAAGCAAGTATTTGTTGTTGTTGTTGTTGTTTCTCCAGCGACTCACTGTGTTGTTGCTGGTGCTGCTGAGTCGTCGTCAGGCTCCCTCTGCGCTCCTCTGCGCTCCGGCGCTGAAAGCGTCTCTCCTCCTCTCTTCCCTAATGGTGTCTGAGGCGCACAGCTGATAGCCCTCTGCCCCCACCTCCGGGAGGAAACTGAGAGAGAGAGACAGAGGGACAGATTTGGTTTTTATTTACAAATGGAGTCGTGCCAAAAAAAAAAAATATATATATATATATATATAATATACATAAGTTCACTGACAGAAGCAGCAATAATAACAATAATAATAATAAAGACGTGGGGATGTCAGAGCGAGGACGTCACTGGTAATAGTTCAATGCTGTTTGGATGTTAAACATAATTCTTTCTTGCAAGTGTAACAGTTCAGCCTCACCCTCAGCAGGAGGAGGGCTTCATTTCTTGCTTGGAAGTGTTTTAAAATGAGTGTTATTATGATTTGAAGGTCATGACGTCACAAAACCCAATAAGATATAGAGGTTTTTGAAATCCTCACTATGGCCCCCTATATATTCATATATATGCATTTATGAATTTATCAGACACTTTCACCCAACGCGGTATACAAAAACAATGTTAAACATTGAACTAAGACACAATTTAGACCCGGAAGAGGATTTTACTTGAAGGATTTGACATTCACCTACAACATTTAGACAAGACACAGATTACACAAGTAGTGAACGTGGCCTCAGTGTATGGAGCTTGGAATGCTCAGTTTGATACCTGTGCAAGTGAGGTCCACTCACAGTTAAAGACTTGCTGTTGTAATGACCTACCAGAACACTCAGGTCTTCTGGTTCCAGTCTACTCTGCAATCCCCCAGAACCATGAACTAAACATGGAGGAAGCAGCTTTCAGTTTTTGTTTTTGTTTCTGTTTTTCTGTAGCATTAATCTGAAACGTTTTGTATTTTAACACCTAGTAAAACAGGTTTGCTGTTTTGAATTGTGCACGCCTGATTACTATATTCACCAAAGCAATAGTTTTTCTGAATGCACTGTTGCATTTTTAAAATATTGGTTAAACTTAAGATAGGATTTGAAGTGACATCTTTACGGAAGGATTCAGCTCCTAGGCTGTGACTGACAGTCAGCTGACAGGGGCGTGGTGGAAATCTCAGCTGTAAAAATTGTTCGGACATTACGAGATAGAGACAAAAGAGGAATGTATAAGAATGTGCTACATTATTGAAAATGTTCAATGCTGTGTTAAAATGCACAAAAAATACAGAATCAGAGATTTTATGGCTCTTTTTTTTAGCAGAGATTACAGAGCTTTTAACATTAATCTATATCATATTTAGAACAAAGTAAACTTTTTAAGTTTTATGTATACTCTAAAATATAGCTTACAAGATTGTTTAAAATAACTATATCTCACCCAACTTTCTGTTATGTTTTAAATCCTTTATTTATATATTAAAACTATATGACTGTTGCAATTTACTAATCAAAAGTAAAGATATTTCCCAAGCAGTTTCTTCAGATGTTGACTCTTTCTATTATTTGATTGGAATGATTTAAGCTTGTGTGATGGACCGAGTTAAAAATCAGGAGGAGAGACAGGATATATTAGAAAAATATATATTTTTTATTTTAACCCAGAAATTATAAATGGCAAAAATAAACAGAGCTCATAAAAGAGGTCAAAGAAACAAAACTGATCTCAGGCAAAAAATGTGAACAAACAGGCTGCACAAACAAACATAACTGACCTAACAAAGAAATGACACACAGGGGTTTATATACTGGCTGATCAGACCAATTAAGTAACTAAAAGAATACAATTTCAAATAACAAAACAAATAAACGTACAGTTAAGATTGGCTAAACTAAAGACCCAAAAGGAAAATAAAAAGTATTCAACTTTAAATACTAATATTTACTTAAATAAAAAACTTATCTAAACAAAGAAACTACAAATTCCCCCT
Source organism: Orestias chungarensis (assembly GCA_032876305.1). Classification (NCBI taxonomy): domain Eukaryota; kingdom Metazoa; phylum Chordata; class Actinopteri; order Cyprinodontiformes; family Cyprinodontidae; genus Orestias; species Orestias chungarensis. The sequence goes on from JAVLVB010000813.1 coordinate 488,180, forward strand.
GCCAGCAGGAACTAGTGGTGCATTCCAATCAAACCTACTGAGCCCTGGCATCTCCAGGCAGGTAAGTACCACATAGGAGTGTGGTCATGGATTTGGCCATCACGTTTGGATTTAAAAAAAATTTAACTTTTATCATTAAGTTTATATCAGCGGTGCATTGAAATCCTGTACACAACCACAATAGCTTAGCACCTCCTTGTCAATTTATTAACAGCTTGGTCAAACACTACTACGGGACGACATCCCATTCTTCAACTAAGATTGGTGACATTATGGTTATTTCTGGTCATTCTGGTACAAACTCAATACCTACTTCACTTCTCATCTATTTTAAGAGACTTTCACTTCTTTGACCTCAACGACTCCGTCCAGACTTCCAGTGCCTGAGCCTTTTCCTTTACAGTGGAGTGCAACCTGAAATTGCCCACCATGCACCGCCGGGGGCGCGAGGCTGCAGATCGACAGATAATCAAGGGTGTATCCCACTCCCTGCCAGTCACCCAATAAGTGGCCTATTGTCCGATTCTCCATTTACCCTTGTCACATGTGTGAAAAACAAAGAGACTGAGAGGTAGCCTGCCTTGTGATAAAAAATGTCATTCTGATTAATTAATGCAATTAGACAATATCCCATTCATTTTACCTTAAAAATAGGTATATCAGATCAGATCATAATAATATTGTTACTCAGCATTTCGAAGGAGATTTGCCCAGTTTAAACCTTTAGAGACTTAGTTTACAGTGCTCTTGAGTGTCAAAATGAGACCTAATTAATCTAAATCAATCAGAAATCTCACTTTATAGATAATAGCCTGGTCTGACAGCATACCCCTCCTAAAAGCAGACCCCGAGATGCTAAACGAAGTTTCCAACAACCCATAAAATGATCTAAAGCTGGTTGTAGCCATTACTGGTATTCAGATGAACTTTCATAAAAGTGTGCAAGGTGGCAAGCTTTGCTCTCTGAGTAGAATATGCGGGCCATCGTAAAATTTGCCTGGGAAAAAAAATAGACAAAATTATGTTCTTTGGGTGTATGGGGTCAATAAAATGGAATAATTTACACACCAACAGTTGGTGTGTAAATAAGCCAAATACTGCAGTCTAGGAGAAGATGTTATTTCAACTATAGAGAATGGTATGAAAGGTAGTGGTTTGGAATTTTTCGGATGTAGCAGGTTCTGGCCTGCGCACATCCTATCAATGCAAGATAATCTGTTAAAGCAAACACTAAGAAGTTTCAGTTTTGGTCGATTTTGGTGGCCAGTTGACACAAACGGTAATGTTATGCCTGAAGGAAGACTACATTTCCTATGAGCACCAGTCATAAAATCCTGGTTTCCCCGTCGCCTGCAGTTGGATTTTAATACATTTATGAATGAATCTAACTGTAGCGAAAAAATATCATGTGATGATGTTGAAAATAGGAGGAAGTGACGTATGGCGTAAAGCAGTCAGCACATTTGTACTTGTTTTGTGTATCAGGGTTCCTGCCACCCTCTTCAAAGGTAGTGCCGGTTAAAGCAATACGGTGTCATTCAACAAGCTGGAAGTTGTTGTATAATCACAAAAGTTATGAAATTATTCTATAAAGGTTGAAAAGTTACTTAGTGTTGCTTTAAAAAGTTTAGGCTTACAAAAAAATTTAACCTGAAGCAGAATTGGTTCCTGCAACATAGCTCAATAAATACGAATACACTCTGCTGAAATAGGTCATTCCCACTTTGAGTTAATCATTTACTGAACACATTTTCAGCGAGTAACATAGCATATCAAGATAGACTTGCACTTGCAAAGCTCACTTGCTCCATTCTGCTCGTACAAACAGGTTTAGTGTTACACAGAGTTGCGTACAAACATGTGTTTTGCTGGAGCACTGTGTAGTTGAAAAACTACTCCCCAGAGTTGAAGCACATTTTTCCAGCTTAGGGTTACACCCTGAAGATATACACGTGTTCTTTGACGGAGGTGTGAACTGCACACACCAAGGAATAATAAAGTACAACTGGGTGGGGCTTGTACGAGAACAGCCAAGAGAAATTGAAACGGGGAGCTTAAATATGAATACACCTTGGCTTAATGACTCACAGTGAAGTGGCGTTTTGCCACTGATTTCAGGTGAGCAAATACTCTTTAGCAACATACCTAAAGCAAGCCTGCTTAAGCAAATACATCCAAACTAGCCGTAAGGTAAATTAATATCATCTGAGGACAGTGTAACATATATGTCTAATTAATCATTTCCAATCTTTGGAGGAAGACTTTTAAAGACATAAAGTAGGGCATTTTCCCTTCACAGTTGATCAAAGGAGGTGTTTAGTATGCAGAGGACATCTGAGGGCAATTGGTAACAGAAAGGGGAGGTAGATCATGCATGTTTAAAAAAAAAAAAAAGACAATTTGGTTTTTAAGATTAAGGGTGTTTTGTAGAAATGTTCCCTTTTAAAATCATTCACTATACTCCCTGTTTTTCAAATATGCAAGTGGTTCCAGCTTTCTAGTACTCAACTTCCTATTTTTTTTTATCAGGAAACAATACATCATCTTGAGTCATTTTCGTTTGCTTCCGAAGTGGAACATTTACATGTGACCCTTTAAAGTAATCTTAATTATCAGCTGTTTTGGATTTCTTAAGCTGATTTAAGGATTTTCTTTCTTGAGTTTGGACATTTGTATCTCAGGTTCAGTACTATAGGTAGGTGGTCTTTTTTGTTTCTCAAACCCTTTAACTGTGTTTTCACAAGTATTCAGAACTCAAGAATTCAAACTAATGTTAGAACACATATTAAACCAAATGCGCATTGGTAAATTGGATTTACATTGTTTTTTTCCCCCAAACACATAAGGTTTTCCCTTACGTACTGTGAAACTTGTTACACAGTAATCTGTCTAAAGAGTTTTTCTGTTCCAGTGTTTCATACATAGAGGATGGAAATTACTTAAAGTCTTTCAAGCTCCAGATAGAGAGAACTTATTGCAACAATTTTTCTTTCTTAGTTTCTTAATAAGATTTCGGCCTGTGCTTTGATTGGGTACTTATAACACATTAATAGGGTTTATAACAACTCTGCAACAGTCTGCTCTGAGTCATTTTACCTCTAAAAATTAATCACTGCTACTGTCTTAAGTCTTTCGCAGCATTAAGTCTGGGAGAATGTCCATGTCTTTGTAGGTTTGCAGTTGTGTCATAATGTTAAGTTTTCCAGGAGATAAACTAAAAATTTCCCCAGTAGTTGCAGAAGGATTCAAAAGACCAGCAGGGACATCGGTTATCACATTGACTCCATCTGTGACTCCTTGTCGTAATGCTTCATGTTATTTTTCCATTGCTAAGTCACCCTTTCTATCTGTTCTACAGTCCATAACTTACTTCATGCCTGTTCTGCAGCTTTAGCATAGGCCTTTGACATCTTCCTGCTATGTTCCACAACTGCCCAATCGAGAAGGAGCTCTTTCAGCTCTCACAAGTCCATCGCTTTTCCTCTAAGGAAAATCCCACTTACTTCTATTTACCCACACTCGAACCTCACCTCACCAACTTTCATTCGGGCTCCATAAACCTTGCAACCCTTGGGTCCAAATGGCCTCACAAGCCATTACTTTCTCCACCAACAAGTAGAATCTCACTTTCATCGACCTCTTAAATCTAGATAAATGCAAAAAAAAAAAACCCATATACAAATAAACAGATTATTCTTACAAATACTTATCAGAATTCAGCAACACCAGTCTCAAAAGTGTGACCTCATTTCTTCTCTCTAATGCTTCTCTCCAACAACCAAATCGTGCAGGCTTAAAGTCGCACTTGCAAGTGTAATCCTGTAGCCTGCTCACGGCTTACCTGTTCTCACACACCTTTCCCATTCCATGACGGACGAAACGGAAAGAATGGAGGATTACGATGCAGTGAGAGTTCCCTAATCTATGTATTACCAGCAGGCAATTGAATCTGCACATCCTAGACAGGCAGAGTTTGTCCTTAATATGATCTGATGGATAGACCCACACAAACTACTGCTTCTCTCTAGGGCGAGTTGAAATTTTTACACACATTTTTTAAATGTTTCTATGAATCTGAAATGTGTTGCATTCATTTGTATGTCTATCCTTTATTCTGGTACATATAAATAAAAGTCAGTGTTTGCTCGAAATTTCCTCAGTGACGCTTTCAACACATCAGAGTTTAAAGTAACTTTACAGCCTTAGTCGTCCTACTTCTTGCAGACTACAAAACCCTTTCTTTAAAGTTTTCTCAGTATGAATGTGATTCCCCACTTTTTATGCCTGAGTGTGACCTGAAGTCGTCCAGCTAAACAATCCTAATACATTCCATCTTTTAACTCTTCAGCAGCCCTGTTGTTCAGTTTGAAAAGCGTTGCCCCTCATATCAGAGCCATTTCTTCCAACTAAGCAGTCCCATTAATTATTGAATAGGTCAGGAATGTTTTCTAATACAGACCCTAAAGTCTATAAACAAACACTCACGCAGAAACACTGCTAAGTGAATCTCCGGGCAAGTCTCTACAGCATACTCTCACTACCTCGGGGGTCAGAGTGGAGTCAGCTAGATAATGGATGAGTTTAAAAGAGGCAGCTTACAAATCTTCGACACTCGACTCACCCCCTTGGTCTGCCCTGGGAGCTTGGGCTACTGTTTAGTGCACATTCATGATGATAGGGGAGGGGATAGCAAGAAACTACGAGTCTGTGGAGACACTTTTGGCAAAGCATATGAAATTGAGGAATTGAGGAAAAAGGGATCTCACAAAATTAAGTGTGTGGTCTTTTTTTTTTTAATTTCCACCCATGTCCCCTTGTGGGCTCCACAGCATTTTGACACCATTTTGTCTTTCATATAGTTTGATCAGTTTGGAAGGTATATTCAGGTGTATGAGCAGCCTTTTCTCTAATTAAAATCAGCAAAATGTTCCCTGAAAACCTAACTTGGCAAGTTTTAAATAGAGGAACGTTAGATTAACCAAACCTTTCAAAATCTGGATGACCATGCACCCAGTTTAGCTGGCAATTGTATATTATTGTCCATTGCACTTAAGTCCTGTCCAACTTTTGTTCATTCAAGCACGGATTCAGGTATTTAGAGAGATACTCTATGTGGACTGCATTTTCCTCTAAATCCATATTATACTAAACTGTTTGTGTTTTTCAATTTTAAAAGATTGTTAGGGTTAATGAGTCTTTTTTGTATTGTTTCTATCATTTTTCCTCTCCTCTATTCTTATTTCCCTATTGCCTTTTTACCATACCTCTCTTCCTTTACATTTTCCCATATTGCCTTTCTTTTCTGTCTCATTGTGTATTGCATTTGAAATAAGACTAAAGTAAATCATTATAAGATTTTATTCCCAAATTGGAGCATTTAGCAAAAGCCATAATGCTCCACTAGTGAAAGTAAAACTGTTAGGCTTCTTTATTGTACTGGCATTAATTCTGATTGCTACACTCATTAAAAATGAAAAAAAAAAAAACAATACAGTAGAAAGTAAAAAAAAGCACTTAAATTTTTTGCTTCATTCAATAGAATTAGCTGTATGGTAAATTTAACCTTTGAAATATACAACAAATAACCATAAAAATAAAAAAAGAGTTACGGGACTGCACAATATTGTAAAATAATACTATTACAAATAAGTGGCTGGCATATATTTTAAGAAATTGCCCAAGTGTAACAATATAGTGCAAACTTTTTAATAAAAAAAACAAAAAAACACCTATTTTATAAATTTAGTCCCAAATTTGATCTGATATGTTGTTTCTGTTGAATTTAGGCAAAGATAGCTTAAAAGATTCTTCTGCATTGTGTTTTCCTTTCGACTGAATAGCTTATGTTGTGCTGTGTTCATTCTACTTTCTCTTCGGCTTCACCTTCTGACTTTTGTCATTATCAATATCATATTGAGGTTAGGCCTGAACAGGCAACTTCAATGCATTTCAGAGTCAGATTTAAACTTTCTGTTATTTTTGGTGCTTTTTTCAAGATTTGAAACGCACTTTTGTTCTCTGTTTTTTCTGTGAAGTGAAGGTTAAATTAAACATAAGACTGGCGATGCAAATGCAGGAGTACGACGCAAACTTAAAAACAGCTGACACCATCAGCTCTGTAATCTTCATCCTGAATTCATTCTGCCACCAGTAAGCTCACTTCTTGTACTCTTCAAGCATAATTGAACACGAATGTCCAAATGATCAATTCCCCTGAATGCTCTATTTCAAAGTAGACTGTGTTTTCAAAAAAGGGAAAGAAAAAAAACTTGAGTTAGTGATGTTGATGTCTCATCGACCCATCGAAAGAAATAGATATGGTTATGATGCAAAAATGAGTTTCTTTTCAGTTTTGGTTGACAGCCTTCAGTTACAGCTGAAGGTAACATATTTAATTGATTGTATTGTGATTATCTTTTCAGAAAAGAAAAAAAGTTCTCCCATTAAAAAGAAATTTGAAGGACCTTCCGATTTGCCTCAGACTAATGAGCACAACTTATAAGAACGAACTCGTTCACCTTAAAAACAACAAATGACTGTGTATTCTTGAAATGTGGTATTTCAAGTTTTAAATTGGGATGCAGCTTGTGTGCAGCTTTTTTTTCCATGAGCTTAGTCATATTCTTCTATTACTCTGCCGCAGTTATTTGTACTTTCGTGCATGTCACCCTTCCTTCCATAATAAACTGTTCCTTGCCTGGTTATCTATCCAGAACATATTTCTAAGTGCGGTTTGATTCCAGTATTCACCCATGATGTACTCCATTTGTGGTTTGCCCGTTGCCTCCAGATTGCCTATTAATTTCTAGTGAGGTGCTGATCATTCCACATCTTTGCAATTCTATACCTTCAAATTTAGAAGGCTTTCGGTTTACAATCTGTCATATTTGGTAGAAGTCCACATAATCAAGCAGGATAAAAAAAACAAAAGAAAAATGCGGTGTGAAACATTTTTATAAATAAGAGATTTGAGCATTATTTGGTCATATTGACTGATTTAACATGGAACTACATGCAGAGACAATTGCAGAGAGAATAATTAAACTTACAACACAGGTGAGCAACGAAGATCACAGGGATGCAACACCATGGAGGGAGATAACGTAAAACACCCAGGAAGCAATGAAAAGAGCTGGTGAAAGACAAAAGTAACCAAAGGTGAGCAGATGCAGCTGTGGAGAAAGCAGGCAGAGGGAGAATGGAGAGCTGAACACAGCTGAGGAAGAAAACTAGCGAGCAGGCTGAGGCAAGCAGGAATTTGAAGCCAAAGAAACTAGAAACAAAAAATCGGGAAACAAAAAGAGCATAATCCACAGAAACAAATCTAAACACAAGAAATGAAAGTAAATGAGTATAAAGAATAAACTTAAAAAAGACAAAGATAAAAGTTCAAAGCATTTAGGATCACAAAATAATGGTTTGTTTCTTCTTTTTTGTCATGAATGCACTAAATGAGTAACTTCCTGACTGTACAGATGTGTTAGTTATTATGTTTTGATGTGGTAGGTAAAATCTAACCCAAATTCACAGTTATAATTTTTCAACATTGTTTGTAGGTTGGCTCGAATAACTTTACTGTTATTATTTTGAATACTGATTTGTGTCTATTCTAATGCCCTGTATGCCTTATATTTAAATATGTTTGATAATATTTACAAATATTTTAACATACTTAAACATGGATCTTTTTCAATCTGAAGGTACAAAATTATTGAAAGATACTTGCTCACATTTTTGGACTCATCCAGTCTGAGTGGATGAGTGTTAGTTAAGACAAACAGACACACCCAAAAAGAGATTCCAGAGTTTATTTGAACAATAGCTCCACCAGTTTCGTGGATCATTTTGTATATGTTAACTGCTTTGCATGAACTCTCAAGTTTCATCCACCAATTTTCTATTCTCTCCCGCTGAAACCAAACGCATAACAAAGATTACGGCTCATCATTCCAGAGACATCTACTCAGAATCTACTCGAACATGCTGTACCTTCAGAGCAGTGAAGACTGGACGACTATTTTGGTTTGAGGGCCTCCATGCATACTGTACTTCTTTTTTTTTCTTCAGCAGAGAAGGAAGCAGGTGTTTAGTCTGCTGTAACTTCACCACAGTGCCAGTAATCCGAGCACTGGGTGTGTAGCCCAAAAGCCTGAAAGATATACATTGTGCAACACATAAAAGCAGCACAAACGTTTTAACATAACATTTTTTATAACATGCATACCAACACAAAAAAAAAGGAGGCTTCTGCTTTGTCACTAAATATTTACCACTTCCTCCTCTACCCCCCATCTGTATGTGGTATAGTACTACATGCTCTGGTTGACAGCTCATGCTGAGCCAGCACATTCCACATTATTACTACTTCAGATGTTTGTAGCCAGAGGCCGCTCTGATTGGCCACGGCGCCTTCAACGCTGAAGTCATGGGGAGCCAATGAGATGTCCAGGATCTGTGCACACAGACTGAACTCTTAAAAGTGTACTCCCTCTGCTGGGGATTACAGCAAGAATCCAGGATATGAGTAAGGATGAGTGTAAGCATTTGTCTATCAGAATGATTATATTTCTCACCATTTCATTTTTCTTGAACTTCACTTTTCATTTAATTATTTTTTTGTGCCCTTCTGATGCTAAATATTTATAAGAGACTCAACCTCATCGTTAAGCCTATGTTCATAAAACCTTTTGTCTTTCCTCCCTGATGTGAGCCCTCCAATTATCAAACTCTGGAGAACAATATTTTTTATCATAACAGACCTGCATATGAAGAACAAAAAGCCTGTTGTTGTTCAATACCCCCCTTTCGTTAGCCTTATCAAAACGGTAATGTTTTGGCTAAAGAGACAACTTCTGAGTTTTATCAGGCAGCCCCAGTGCACCACAGAATGCTTAGTGGACTAAAGTCAGGGGGGAGAAAGCACACAACCTCTATCAGAGCTCTCTGGTCTTTGGTCAGGCAGCCTCCATCACTTTCATATATTGAAAACGGTACCATGAGTTTCACCTGAGAACTGAACTCAAAGCACACCTACTCGCCTCTCTGATCCACTTTCATCTAACCTACTATAAGATTCCTGCCAGATTAGTCCTGAGCTGTGGATCTGTATCTGGGCTGGTGGTGAGTGACAATGAACAGATCGGTGTCTACATTATTTCAAAATGTTCAATAAATCAATTTTAAAAATATTCAATACATGTTTTTCTCCCAGAACCAGTTACAAGACGTTTCTTACTAAATGTTTAAATCTAAGTAGATAAGACACTGAAAAACACAGTAACTCTCATATTAAAATATCTGATGAATACCTTATTTTGTAGTATTTACTGTTAATAAGAGTACATGCATTCATTGTGAATCTAAATATGTAGTTCATAGAAATATTGTTTCAGATCACATTACAGCTATCTCATGTCGCCTCCATAAAACATTTTGTCATGGTCCTGCTGTTGACCTCATTTCTGCATTTAGCCTGTCAGCATCTTTCGCCTATGTTTGCTGGTATCACAGCCAACATTGTCTAATTCACTGGCACCCTGTTCATATAGAAGCAGCTGTTTTTTTATTATTATTTAAAAGTAAATAAGTAAACAATCTATGTAATCCCAGCACACACCTTGCCTGGTGGAAAAAATGCAGACAAGGTGCAATTTTGAAAACAGAAAAGCTCCCTGCAGATAAACGGGTGAACACCTTCCTGAGGAGCTGAGCAATACAGAAATGACCTCAGAAGATGCTGAAAAATACCCAACCCCTTCCCTTACATTTATTGGCTGTTTAATAACTGCTATATAGAAACATCTGAAAGTCAGACATACTATGTTCTTCCGCTCTTAAGCTTCTGCTGGCTGGTTGTTTCACATCCTTTGAGCAAAGTCATAAGGACCAGCAAACATAGGTTTACTTAAACAGTTTTATTAGCTCACCATGATATGTCCCAACTTAGTTGTCATTAACTTGCTGGTCTTTTTTGAGCTTACGTGCTAGTTTTAACTAAATATATGTTGAAAATTAGTTTATCTTTGAAACATGTCATGTTCTATAGCTTCTGCTGAAGATCTATGGACTGTATTATGATATAAAAAAACTGGAAACACTGAGCAGTTGGTTAAATTGGTTGGAACTGTTACTTACTTACTTACTTATGTCATGGTTGTTTTTTTATATTTTTTTGTCTGTTTTTTTGTTTGTTTTCATGGAGGGCTAAAAATTAAGAGACAATGGAATAGAATGAAGACATGACTTAGAGCAGACAATACCAGGCTGGCACAGGAAGTGCATCAAGAGGAAGGGCGAATAAACAGGGTAATCATGGAGAAAGATCACAGTGGAGAACATACCATAGACCATGACTAATCAGATGGAAATGGGAACAGCTTAGGCAGAGGGAAGACAGAAAATACTTGTGCCGAAAAACTAACAGAGCAGGAAAAAGGGGGAATATCCAACTAAAACTAGGTAAACATCTGTCATCTACTATAAATTGTGAACTGAAAAGAATACAACCGAATCTGAATGCACAAAAGACCTGCAAAACTATACACTAAGACAAGATATAAGAAAATAAATTAAAAAGAAATCCTTACAAACAGAAACCCAAAGTACAAACACGGACAGATCCACACAGTTATGCATCTTTTTAAAGGTATTTGAAATGTGTCCCAACTTATAATAGCTGTCTTCCTTTACACATTTGTGACAATATGCTACACAGGGGAACAGGAGTGTAGTGTCCTTGCAGAAAGAAGGTTCAAATCCTGACCTGGTGTTTCACCTTGAACTTTGCCTGTTCTCCCTGTACATGCAGGGGTTCTCCCTAGTTTTACACGCTTCCACCCCCAGTGCATTTAAAGATAAGTTAGGTTAATTGGTGTCTCTAACCTTCCCATGGTCTTGAGTCTGTGTCTATGTTGCCCTGTGTTAGCTTGGGGACAGACATGTTTAAGGATGACGACGCCTCTCGGCCAATGACTTCTGGAGATGGACGCCAGCTCCCCGCAAACCATGGACCGATAAGAGGTTACAGTGGAGGGGTGCATGCTAAAGCATGAAAGAAAGAAGGGGTAGCACATGGGAAACCAGAAGCAGAGGAAATAAATAGAAGAATAATGATTCTGCAAACAGAGCACTGAACTCTGACCTCAATTCATAGTAAAAACAAACTGCAAGTTGCTGCGGCAGTCAAGAGACGATTGTGAGAAAGTGTGAGACCAAAGAACAAGTTGTGTTTGTTTCCAACATATTTCGACTAACTAAATTTACGGGAAAAAAATAATAATAATTCTGTAACAAGTTATTCTTTTCTTAACTACAATAAGGACTTTAACAAATGATACACTCCTCACGAGAATTTATTTTCAAATATGTTCTCAAGAGTCAGTATTTATTTGTATTGCTGAAGGTTTCAGTGAAATCTCAGAAGTAGTTACCAGAATGAAAAGTTCTGCACTTTTTTACTTTTTTTTTGGAACTTCACCTACTTGTCTTTGCAAGTGTTAACTCAGCACATGCAACAGAGAGCAAACACAGAAAGCCGAGCTGTGAAGGGCCCTTCGTCTATAATAACTGAAGGCTTAAGTGAAGCTGGTTGAATTTTAATAGAGTTCTGCGGGGTATTCCATCTCCTCCAGTCCCAAGGCTCAAAGATCAGAGAGAATTTTCAAGCATGGTGTCCCTTAGCCTCTCATGCTCACTTCTTCCCATTCTTCCTCTGTTTCTGCCTCCGCTTCTCTTCCCATCTTCGGTTCCCCTCGTTTTGAACTCCGATTTCCAATCCCTTTCTTCCTCTTGGGCTTTTGTCTCTCTCTTAATCCAAGTGTTTCCCACTTTCTGTTGCTTTATTTCTCTGTCTCTCTCTCTCTTTCCCTTGCCCGTCTGCTCTGTGAAATTTGTTTTAAAGCCACTCGAGGCGTAATAATCGCTGAGCCTCTCTCGGCTCTCTGGCACGAAGAGCAACTCATGACAAAAATGCCACGGAGAACCTCTGAAATCATGCATGATGTTTGGAGAGCTTCTTCACGCACAGAGATTATACATCAGAGAATTCATTTCCCCCCCATGCCTTAAAGCCATTGTAAGGAACATTAAGACTTTTTTCTAAAAACTAGTAAAACCAATATCACCCAGATTTTCTGGAATATTATATCAAGTGAGAAGTAAAACATAAGAATTCAATGTTTAATGCCTTTAAAAAAAAGAGTACAAGACCTCACATAAATTACTGCTTTCATCTTTAAAAGATGAAAATCCAAAAGGAAAAGATGCAAAAGAGCACAAAAAGCATTAATGAAAACCCACAGACAGAGGTTTATGAAACCTTTAAAGGCAGCTGTGTTCTTCTGTGTTACTCCTCCTTGCTGGAGAGGGAAAAGTCTGCAAGAGACCAAGGATTTTCAGCTTCCTTGATTAATTCTTGCTGTTTAAATACAACCATTCGGAGAAATCGCAACAAGTCTTTACATCTTCCTACAGGGATCTTATTGCAAAATACGCTCCAGGCTAATCTGACACAGAGCTCATCAAAATTCAAATTGTACTCCACAGCATTTTGGAATGGGAAAAACTCATTACAAAGAGTTTGGGTTTGAAATCTTTTTATTACCAGGTTTATTTTTGAATCAAATGAGTCTAACTACTCTACTGTTTTAGCTACATGCAAACATCATGACTTTTTTTTACTTTAACCAGGACATAAACTTAGTTTTCGTTCTATAGTAACATTTCGAATAGTCTTCCTACAGAAAATGTCACGATATGGAAAGCTTGATGGAAAACCTGATAGAGATAAATTAGATTATAGAGGAAAATCAGTTAAAGCATGCAAAGGACTTGTCGGGCAAAACTTCACCTTCATAAAAGGACGGCAACCATACACCCTGAGCTTTCAAGGAAACTTTTTACATCAAAGTTATCCAACAACCTAAGGAACCTTTATGGCTACAAAATTAAAAGATATAATGTGCAAAAAGTTTTGCAAGACAAATGTAAAAAAATAAAATGAAAAAAATAAGCTAGCATACATCTCCAAAGATACATTTCCAAACCTTCTATACTGACATTTGTGATTTTAATAGTGGAAAAAAATTTATTCTATTCATGAACGTTATATATATGAACTGTATTATATTAAAGCTCTTGAGATTTTATAATAAAGTTGTTCCAAAAAGGCAATTAATCAAATAAAGAGACTGATTGACCTTATTATTTGGAGTGTTTCATTGAGTCTGGGTTGTTGCTACCCGTGCTGCCCCCATGTGGTGAGAGTATAAACGTACAACTGTTGAAAGCAATGCATCTAGTTAGTAAAACGCCAGTGCCTCCTTTCCAAGAACAAATCCAACTATAAATATACAGGAAATACTGTGTGATGAACAATAAACTTCCTGATTTTGTATTTAATCAGTTTACGGTCTGATCAAAGACGAATCATCACTAGACTATTCCGAAGTAATTTGATAAAAGCCTTTATTGGACAAATACTTCATGGGTGCTGACTTTTTGAATGACATGGTATTTAAACTCAAATGAAGCAAAAAGTAGATTCTAATGTGTTGAACCATTTTTAAAGACACGCTTCATGGTTGTAGAAAATATTTTTGTCTCTAGACTCACCAACGGAAGAAGGTAATACCGTTTAATGAGGCCACATTTAGCCTCTGCCAGATTGGTGATCATACCTAATATGGCCACTGCATTAGCAGAGCTATGATCTGGGATTGGCTGCAGTTGGTCAGGTTTGGGTTTACCCCCCCTAAACCCAGGTTATATTCCAAGATGAGAATGGCAGGATTGATCCTGTTCACTATCTGAAACAGTGGCTTAGAGAGCATGAGAAATTATTGGCCTACATAATTAGGCCATCATAGGGAGATTAATATTTTACCAGAAATACTAGAAAGAAAAAATAAATCAGTTTATTTTATTTTAATCTAAAGTGTAGCCGCAATTACTATTTGGGATCGTTATATGGCAAATACAGGTAAGAAAAAGGCAGTTTTACGAACGTGTCCATTAAATCTGTTTACTTTGAGGGAACTTTGCATAGTACTTTAATACCACAATGTTTTCATATACTTTCATATACAGATATATCAGACTTTATATTTAAATAAAAAATATTTTCAATGCCAACAAGGTTCCCTGAGTCACAAAATGACTTTTCAAACTGGATAACACAACAAATCCTCTTTAGGCACAAAAAATGTGACAATTTCTGTTTTTAACAAACTAAATAATGAATATATTAATCACTGAATTGTTGAATAGCAAAATAACCTCTTCAGTAAAATCCAATGTATGTTTTTTTAGTTTATACACAGTTGCTGAAAACGAATAGCGTATTGTACTCAAGACAGATTTCAGTTTAAAAAACAAAACAACAAAAAAACTGTTACAAACGGAAGAAAAAAAACATACAAATAAATTACTCTGTATCTTTTCAGAGTAACGTTGTTGAATTTACAAAACAATCCTAATACTTTAGAGGTCATTTAAACACCTCAATCTTAACAAATTAAAGCGAAAGTCAATTTTTTTCTTTTTCACAAGAAAACGAAATAATTGTGCAATGTTTTTGCATGCATACATTTTGTTACATCGAGTTGATGTCTTCTGAATCCTGCATACGTATCCTATGGACTGCTTCATGACTATTAAATTAATTTAGGCATCACTTCATTTTTAATAAAATATAAACTAAATGGTCTGATAAAAGCATCCAACATTACATCATCAGATTTGACCTTAAAGTTTTTGTTAACATAATTTTTTTTTAAAACACCGTTGCAAACAATCTCAAACAGGCGTTTAAAAAAACAATTTAAATCAAAATCAAAACAACCAGAATGTTGAACTTGCACATATTTTTGCTTAACAAAGGTCGAAGATTTTATTTTCTTGACACTAGATAAGAGAAACATTTTTAACTTAATGAAAACCAACCATTCATGTCCTTTTAAATTGCAGCCCGACTGTTGGAGTGATTTTAATACCCATAACCCTTTAGTGCAATAAAATATTTGAATTTTCAAATAAATTATTAGGATCCTAGTTAGAAACAGAACAATCTCTATCAGTAACTAATGCAGCAGTGAGTGACTCTGTGAGACGGGGGACAACGCTTTCAACCCCCTCTTCGCTGAACCACTATTGTCCCGGCCACGATGTCGTAAACCGTCCTGTTGTGCTGGAAGAAGAGGAGTGTGATGAAGACTGGAAAGAGGAACGCGATGGAGAAGTTCTTGTTCAACGCTCGCACAGTGGACCTGCAGACATAACGGAAATAAATTGGTATTTGATGGATCGGTTTCAAAAATTGAATACGGCCATAAGAATGAGATCGTTGCTCACGCCGACAGGGAGACGTTGGATGCTGGAGCCACGAAAACGCGGTTGGGTCGCACTATGGTGGACGTGTCGCAGGTCACAACCCGCAGGCCGAGGAGGAACTTCCCTGGAGTAGCTCCTCCGGCGCCCCAAATGCAGATGGTCTGAATAAAACAAGAGCAAACATTTCGATAAATGAGGGTGGCAGAGGTTAAAATTCTTCAGAAACCAAATGTGCAAACAGGCAAAGAGTTACGAGAATCACAGAAAAGTTTATTTACGTCAGTCGTTCGTTTCAAAATGTTGGACTCTTACATGACATCGATTCATTTTACAGTGATGTACTTATAATCCTTAACTCTAATAATTCTGACTATTATGGCTTATAGCTCATAAAAACTCCAAATGTGGCTTTTTACTAATTTACCATAAAAAAATTTAATACCATTAAATATTTATTTTAACACAGAAATCAGTAACTGTCGTAAAGAAGCTGACTTTAAATTGGTATGTTTTTACTTTTAGTGTTATTGTTAAAGAAACAATGTATCAGGCTAAAACTTTCAATACACACAGCCCAACTCTAGATGACGGGAATGAATTTGGACTTTTTTATTTTATTTTATTTTTTAAAATTGGACAAATCATACCAGACAGGAACCTCAAAAGAAGACAGACCAATCATTATCCTTCTAAACCCAGGTAAAAACACAAGCTTCTGAAGTTTTGCACTAGTTAACTGGTGATTTAACGCAAATATTTTGACAATTGCGGGCCGTCTCCTGGATAAATGTGTGGTTTCTCTTGAACCTCTAGCTGTTGTCTGTTAAATCCTGTTTCAATCTTCTCAAGAATGTAAGTTTTCTTGCTGCATCGGCACCATTTGTTACATTTGTTCCTTTCTCTAAAGTTCCTATTAATATGTATAAATACAGCTTCCTAAACTCATAGACTGTATAGCAGGGATATTTTGGGTCTTGCCCTCATTAATGAGGGCATCAATGCTGCTAAGGCAGTATTAGGGCAGGCCATGAAATAACATTACAGTATTAAAAATAAACTTACTTGGTTTTGTGCTTTAGCTTTCTAAGACACTCAATTTTAATAAGCTATAAATTAAATATTGAGGTCTAAAAAGAAGGAAAAATAAAAATATTCGCCTTTATCCGTTTACCATTTTGAAGTAAATTACTAAATTAATTCATTTTACTTACAGAAAAAAAAAACAATTGGAATAAAGGCCAGATGGAGCCAAGGTGCCTGCTTGTCACAGAGGTCGTCCCCACATGGGAAAACATAACCTTTAACACATCCAACAACATGACTTCATCTCACGCAAGTCTGAATGCAACATTGCATCACGGTCCTCTGTGGATGTTATTTAAAAAAAAGAAAAAAAAGAAAACGACTTCACTCAGCAGAGAAGTAACTCTCTCACCTCAGACTTTAATCACAGCTTTGTTAATTATATGGAAGAACGTGAGTTGATGTGTCCTGTTTTTTAAGTTGTTGTCTTTATGCACCTCTCTACAGGTGTAGAAGGAAACTTCTATGGTGTTAATATGGTTTTCTCTTCATTCCTCTATTTTCCTCTATTCTTATCTCGTCCATTCCCTTAAAAGGTTTAAGCACCTCTCCTTTTCTGCCTCCGTTTGATATAAAACCAAGCAAAACTGGCTAGTTTATTAAGAGCCGGCAATTCGAAACACCTCCAACCTCATAGACGCAGACCAACACCCTGTAAACCAGGGCGACCACCATCATCTTCTGCAGGTCCTCGATGGACGTGTTCTCATCGATCTCCTCGACGATGAACTGGGTGATGAACTTGGTGATGTCCCTGAAAACAAGACGAGGCGATTCCTGTGTGAAGGTGATTGTGAAGTTATTTTTCTTTACTGGTTAATTTCCCGTTTCTCACTTCATTCCAAAGAGATGCATGGTCCACAAAACGATGGTGGCCTTCACACAGAACAGGATGAAGAAATCCATCGTCTCTGCCAGGAACCTCTGAAGCGGGGAGGGGATCGTGTACTCTCGTCCTGTTAAAGAGATGAGATAAATCTTGGTCATAGCCAATCTGCTTCATCAGCTTCAAATCAAATCCAGCCGTCATTTGCATTGCCACACAGGACCAGACCGCTGTGCAGAATTCATAAAATACATTTGGATCACAAATTGCTTTCCTCCAGAGGCAAAACACTAAAATTAACATCTCACATTGTGTCGAACTTCAAGGCAAAAAGACGATCTTTAAACAAGTCCTGAAATACATTGGAAGCTAAAGTAGAAGAGATTTGCACATTCTTGTATCGGAGTGCCAGATAAAAGTCATGTTAAATCATATTGTTCTCTCTGTTGCTTGGCAATGTGGAAAAGTGTGTTACTGTAATCCAGCCAAGGACTAAAGAAGACATGGATTGCTATCTTAAAATTATTCCTGGAGACAATTGGCTTTATTTTGGCTGACTACTTGAACTGTTTAATCGACCCTGATTTTACCCATAAAACTCATACTGGGCCCGATTACACAACTCAAGATGGGGAAATCACAGCTGAACTTGTAAACACTATGAGGTCAGTCTTGAGTTGTCCACAAAATAGATGTTTAAACAGCATATTCAACATGTGGGCCTAAATTTAAATAACCATTTAGTTTTTGACACTTGTGCAAATGAGCTTACTGAAGCTTTTATCACTATGTGCAAAGCAAGAACGTTAAAAGCCTGCAAATGTAACAGGGTTTCAGTTGTGAAAACCACAATTTTCGTCCCACTTCACCGTTATGAATCACTTTATGATGGACAAATGCCAGAAACGTATACGAAGTTAATCAGTAGTTATTCTGAAGCTACTGTAGATGTGCAGAGAACTACCAGATGTAAAACAATAGGGTTCCAAGCAGTGGTTGGAACAAAACAAAAAAAAGAATAAAACTCTTAAGTATTTAAGCCTGTTTCAATCTGGACGCCTTCCTAAGCCTGCTTGCCATTATACTCATTACTTATCTTAAGCCTTTAGGAACCCACGCACACAAGCTGCAGGGAGGTGTTTCTGTAGGAACGTCCAGCAGCAGCACCCACCTGCCCGAGGCGGACTTCCGTTCTGCGGCCGCGCGTCAGAGCGCCGCTCCGCCTGGACATCGCCCGGCTGTGAGAGAGGAAGAGGGGAGAGGCCCGGGGGTCTGAAAGCAAGCTGGTAGCCGTACCAGCTCCCCAGGTCAAGCGCTTGCTGTCCACTGACGGGGTTGGAGGCTAGTTCAGCCGGCGGCGGCGACGGGAAAGCCAGCGGTGGAGGCGCCCAGCCCCGCCAGTTAGTGTAACCCCAGTAGTACTCCCACATCCACTTCTGCAGCTTTAAGCAGTACTCCGTCTTGGCGTTAACTTGGAGCTGCTTCGTTTCGACCTCGGGACTGCTGCTGCTGCCCGTCATGATTACAAACGTATCAGATAAACCTACGTATATCACCAACGGCTCTCCTCCGTCCCTCCTGCTGCCGACCGTTTGGTGTCGCACATCCTCCGCGGGATCTACCACCATTAGCCCTTGTCACGTCAACTATTATGGATTTAGTTTATTCCCGTGGTATATTATTCAGCAGTTATAAAATTTAAATCTTAATATATTTCCGATTTTATTGCAGTATAAAATAAAAATAAGTCCCTATTGAATTTCCACAGCAATTGTTCGCCACCCCCCAGCTCTTGTCAAACATGGTATGACCCACTTAAAGGCGCTTGCTGTAAATTTTGTTGAAGTGTAAGCAGCAGTAATGTTATGTTCTTTATTTTATGTGAAGGCCTCTGCAGGTTTATATGAGCTCAACCAATGATTTACGTTGGTCGGTTCGATATTTTCGGCTTTTCCAGCAGTCAGTACCAAACACTCCCTCTTCTGACTTCCCCAATTCTATTTGTTGAAAACAATGTTGTTTGTCCCTCAATGCTTGCCGTAAATAAATACATGGCAAAGTAGTATTGCTAAAGTCCCATGGGTTTATATAGGCCTGGTCCAGAAAATAAATATTTAAATTACACGTATTATATTTTACAGAATAAGCTTATAAAAGTTTCTTTATGTTTCTGTAAGTTCATTTAATTTTTTATCTGTATCTTTTCCGTTATTGTTTCTATATCCAAATTAACACCATAAGGTTTAATAATAGTTGATCATTAAAAATTAGATCATGTAGATTTGATTCTGTTTTTGACTATTTATTTCTGCACAATAACAATAAAACTATTAATCTGATGACTGATACACAGATCTATATAAAACTATTACCTTGTTGTTTTTTAATGTAAAAGAAGGAAGTATTTATGTATTTTAGGGTTTTCAATGGTCACTCTGAGGAACTGTTTAGAACAACACTGTTTGTTTTATTTGAATCATCCATCCATTTTCTATACACCCTTGTCCCTATTGGGGTCAAGTGGGTCTGCTGGTGCCTATCTCAGCTTGCGGAGGCAGGGTTACACCCTGGACAGGTCACCAGTCCATCACAGGGCAACACAGAAACATACAGGACAAACAACCACTTATACACACACTCACACCTAAGGAAAATGTAGAGTGTCCAATCAGTCTAACAGTCATGTTTTGGGACTGTGGGAGGAAGCTGGAGTACCCAGAGAGTACCCACGCATGCACAGAGAGAGCATGCAAACTCCTTGCAGAAAGACCCAAGGTGGAATTGAACCCAGAGCCTTCTTGCTGCATGGCAACAGTGCTACCCACTGAACCACTGTGCAGCCTATTATTCAAATCAATTTACAAAAAACATAAAATCCTTTTTTCTGGGATTTCAAATAAGTTGATCTCACTTCCTGATTGAATTTTCCGCTCAGTCCAGTCAGATCTAATACAAAGAAATTATTTTTTGACATAGGCTCCAAAAGACACTGAGAGACAAAATTCATCGCAATACCTTATTTATGTGTATGTTTTTTTTTTTTTTTTTTTTTTAAATAAGTACTACCATTTCACGGAGATAGTAAAGTCAATAAAACCACCATTGTAATGAAAAAGAGGCCCATATGTTTAAATAACTATCCCTCATCTGTGTCAAACTGATCTGCAGCAAAATGCAAAAATCCCCTGAGTTAAACACGTTTTTCCAGAAGAGGGCAGCAGTAGACTGTTTAGCCAACTAGCACTAAATTAGTACATGTATAAATGTATGTAGTCTTATCATACTTACATTCTGCAAATAATTAGTATGCATATTTAATATTTTCTCAGGATAAGCTTGTTTTGTGCCCTCCTCTAAAAGCATCTTTTATGCTAGTTTTTTAAAGTTAGGACTACTGACTATGAAAGTATGTTGACAATCATCCTACAATCTCAAATATGTAAAAGGGAGTGTCGTTTGGCACATGGGTCAGTGGGGTCAATAATGTAGAACTGTGTGAGAGTTGATTCTGAGGGCACTTTTTCTTTCTTTTTCACATACCCCCTTCATCTTTTTCATCTTCCTCTACTAGAAACTGGTCTCTTCCGTCTCTTATGCGCCCTGATCTCTTAATTTCTCAGTGTCCCTCATTGCTACAGTTAAAAAAGTTGAAAAGAGGTAGGATGGGGGCATTCCATTTGCTGACTGGGCTAGCCCGACACTTTGGGTTAGGCGTTATGTCTGCCAGGTTTAGTCAATTGTGCCAACTTGCCTGAATAGGTCCAGTGATGCGGACACCAATGAGTGTTATTCCGGCCAATAGAGGCCATGCGATGACTACGCCCAAACTAATCGTGTCCAAATAAAAGCTGTGTCTTGCAAACGCTGACCAGCATAGAAAACCCAAAAACAATGTGGGTTGCAGTGAGGGTTTGTCACTGATGCGTACGTATACAGTAGCACTATGTCTGTCATTCTGTGGTATTTTTTGTTATTCTTTTTATTGATCTCACTAAAACAATGACAGCAAATAGAGTAAAACTTTACTTATTCGATTGTCTATTATTGGCATTTCATACGTATAACTCTAACAAAGGCCTTAAAGAAACATGAAAATCGGGGTTAGGGTTAACCCTAACCCTAACCCTAACCCTTTTGAACTAATCCACAAATCTTTGTTCTTGCTAGAAAGAAACAAAAATAATGGTAAATTAAAGATATTTATATACTTAAGTAATCCCCAAACATCTATAAACATATTTGAGAAAATCCCTATTGGAATGCTCCTGCACATTGTTGAGTCTAAAGAATGCTAAAAAGTAAGGAATGCATTTACTGATGTAGAAAGGACACGTTGCTGATAAAGTTTCTGTGAAAACAGGTTGCTGTGTCTTAACAGGAAGTGTTCTGCTGATGGAACAAGGTCATTTAATCAGAAAAAAATATAACATTTTCAGTGCAAAGGAAAAGGATCCAGTAAATACTACTATCAATACAGCTAAACAATCCAAGAAGACATGTGATGTGATCTTGATAGTTGTGTATGTTTGTCTAGACTCAGGGACTTGGGAGGATACAAGAAAAGATTACAACAGGATGTAGCGATACGATGCAGTATAATGGGGCAAAACCTATTCGCATTAATGTTTTTTAGGTGATAACATTAACAAAAGTAAATAGAATGCGGTTTTTCAAAAGATTTTTTTCACATACTAAGATCTCTAAAAACTACAGTATTTGTAAAAGAGGTAATGGTCTAAAAACCTTTCATCTGCTTGTGTCTCGTTTGTTGGCAACACTTGCTATTTGCAATACCTGACAATGAGTCATCCACATCTCCATGGAGGAATTTTGGCTCTTCTTCTTATTTTCAAAGTAGTT
This sequence comes from Orestias chungarensis, assembly GCA_032876305.1. Taxonomy (NCBI): domain Eukaryota; kingdom Metazoa; phylum Chordata; class Actinopteri; order Cyprinodontiformes; family Cyprinodontidae; genus Orestias; species Orestias chungarensis. The sequence continues at coordinate 510,276 of JAVLVB010000813.1, forward strand.
TTAATTAATCCACATTAGAGGATGTTTAAGAATAAACAGCATTTTAATAGGATCTACGTCCTGCTTTCGACTTGGCCATTTGAAAACATATATTGTGGTGTGCTCTCAATTCGAAGGGTTGCATTTCTCCATTGAGCTTCAGTTTAACATCACAAACCTGTTTTTAGACGTCTCCGTCAGGATTTTCTGATAGAAAGCAAAACTTATGATTCCATCAGTTACAGTGGTAGCAATTAAACCTTGGACTATCACACTACCACCAACACACTGAGTGTGGACATGATTATCTTTTTTTAAACATACAACTTCCAAAGGCTTTGATTTTGGTTGATTAGTTCCCAGAATATTTCCCCAAAAGTAACACCTGCGGGGCATTAAATGCTGTAACTTTCCCTTTTTATGTATTGCATAAGTTGATGATACACTCTTTAACAAATGTAATTGGTAGACCACTGCTTGGAAGGTTTGCCGCTGTTTCATGTTTTCTCAATGTGGTTTCAAAGCCTGACAAAAGACTTGTAACTCTTTCCAGATGTTGGTTCAGATAGCCTTTTTGCATTTATAAGAAATATCGTCATTTGAAAACAGTTTTTTTTTTTCACTATCAGAAGTAAAAGTTCAGTGTTTCAGTTTGTTTCTTCAGTGAAGCACCCGTGGGGAAATGTAGCAAATATTTCATGTTAAAGTTCACCAGATAGCAGAACATTCCTTTTTGTCAACACTTGTTTGCTCTCACAGTTCTAAAAAAATACTCACAGTTTATCAGAAACTAATTTAAAGCTTGACAGCCCTTAAAGAGGAACATACTTTTGGTTCATGTAGAGTTTTCACACTGGCAAGTTGTTGAATGTGTTAACTGTGCATGTGTTCGATGTTATTCCATACAAAGGTTAGAGTATGCTGATATAGCCTATTCAGCATGAGTGTAGTGGGTCGCAGGTTAAAGAAACGAATAGAACATTCATCAGACGTGCAGAAATACGTGGGGAAACTCATATCCTGTCTTGTGAGTGGTTGAAGGAGGGCAAAGTCACATGATGTAGACTTTGTGTGGTTAGCTGGTTGCAATCTACCAGGAATCTCATGTGTTGCATGGTCTGAGCCTGTTCTTGCAGTTTGAAATAGGATTAAACTCACTGATGTCATGCAGAGATCAAAGAGCTCCTCCAAGCAGTTGCCCTTTTTCCATCGTTTGGATCTAAAATTCAACATAATTTAATGTTAAGTGAGACTTGTACTACTTAAAAATCTGGTGTTAAACGGTAAAAATGTGTTTTTTTGCCGAGGCAGCAAAGACGAATCCATTTTACCACCCTGCTTAGCCTAAAGGATCAATGGTTTGTCTTATGTGTAACCCTGAGAACCAATTAAGTGAACTATTTCTGCCTCCCTGGAGCCCTGACAGGAACACCCAAGGGGACAATGAGAGCACCGCTGCTTGCTGGCCAGCGTCTAATCCATGCGACATTTTTCAAATCTTTACTTACCTTATTGTCTGCATTTCCTGAACTTTTAACGCCCTCCACCTTTCCCCGCTGCTAATGCAATTAGGTAAGGATGTTTTCTGGCATAACAGTACAAACACTCCTATTCCTGCCCATTTGCCCAGTTTGCTTCTCAACATCTCACTCCTGTCTCAGAGGTATTTTCTCACTTCAACTATCACCCAGTTTTCACGAGAAAACTATGTAGTTTTCCTTTTTGTTTTGTGATTCACTTTTGTAATAAATCATAAATCCCTGCTGGTCTGGATACAATTAGACAGTGAACTAATAAAAAAAAAAAAGTTGTTCCACTCAAGGTGCTGATTTTTGTTTGTGTTTTACAAACAGCTGTGCAGTAGAAGGGAGGCAGAGAGGTTCTATCACGCTGAGATCTACACTGACGTCTCAGACAGCTGTGAACCCAAAGGCCTTTGAATTCAGAGCTGATATCAGAAACAAACTTAATTTCTCAAAGTAACAACAACTGACTTAATTTTTCGTCTGTTCTTGAACTTCTTTATTTCAGGTCATGTTGCTTTCAGACATTTAGAGCGTGCTGAAGGTTACCACAAGATGACCAGGACTCTACTGCCCTCACTGCAGAGCATCTACTGTGAACCCCTTGTATTTACAGGGGATAAGAGACCAATTGCCTGCAAATATATTAATTCAGGAAATACTTGAGACCCTTAAAACAATTACAACTGCCCCCAACTGTGGTAACTGCCTTGGTACTACTGGAGAAGCTAACCCTCCCTCTTGGGGGTTCAGCCAAACGGCGGCCACTTCTGGGCTTAGCTGCTTAGTACACGCCAACCAGTAGTATGTTTAGTATTTTCTGCATTTTCTTTTGAATATTGCAAAAAGAGAAGAGTCAGACTAATTATTCTTCAACACATCCTAATGCTGGTCTATGGCATTACGTTCTGAACTCTGTTTAGCCACAGCAAAGTCTGAAAAAGATTTTACTTAGGCTCCTTAATCACTATTAGGGAACGATTAATGGCATTGTCTTCTTCATCTATTGCTCAAAAGTGAAATTTTTTTGACTCTTAAACCTTGACGCTTAAACCTCATTTTTTGAATAAAATGAGGTTTAAGCTTTTTTTGCTGATTGGCCACATTGACCAGGGTTTTTTAAGGCCACCCATCTTATAAGTCTCCATCCATCACAATTAAAAAGGTTTCAATGCAGTAAGACTTTCAGAGACAGCAAAGTAAGTCAACATTGTTAAAGTTTACATGATGTTTCGATCAAGATGAATGATTTTTGGATTTAAAATTCTCATTTAAAGATGGGCAAGTTGGCAACTTAAAAGTGAAAAGAATAACCTTCATTGATAAACCCTTTACATATTCACAATCTGATACTTTAATTTTTTATATTTTAATTTGATATATGAGCTTCTCAGCAAATAATCGTGTGTTAAAATGTGTTATTTGTAGTGATAAAACTATTAGATTCTGCTTAAGGGCTCACTGTGAAGACGCTGACTAACTAAAACATATATACATATACTGTAACCTCGCCTTTAAAATATGAAAGTACCTAACAAGGGTTTGTTTGCCACTCTTACATAATTAAAAAAACAATTGAAATTGCCGTCATCCAGCACATTTTGTTAACACATACACTAGAAAAACAAGTCTAATATATCCTGAACAAGCTTTTTATATTCTACCCTGAAGGTTTAAAAGAATCTTGCTGTTTGGGTTTTGACTACCCAGAGTCAGGTCTACGAGCAGCCTGGAGAAAGGTCAGCCTGTGACTAATGGCTTCCGTTTTCCTCCCTGCTATCAGAGGATGAGGTTATCTGTCCAGTGAATTGTCGGGAAGTGTCAGCACGTCGCAAAACCTCCATCAAGCCAAGTTTTCTGATTACCCATTGTTGTTTATATCTTAATTTAAGTTTTCTTACGAGCTACAACTTGTGAGTCGTCCGTCCATGTAGAAATGTAAAATACGTGCCTGGGTCCTCTGTACAGACTGACAGGGCTTCTAACCTCAGGTGAAAATTAAGCCATTGCGTTGGTAAGATCAAAAGTTTTAGTTCGAGTTTATTATGTAACAAAACTTCATTCAGGGAAAAGCAGGTTAGGGAACTTTTAAATGGAAAAATGAAAAAAAGGTATAGTCTACCATAAATTACTACAATCTGTATTGGGAAACTCAAAACTTGTAAACATTACTGTACAATTCCTTGAGATGAAATTTGCAGACTTTTTTCCACATTTTCCCTCCCAAAAGACTTTTATGTGCTCTGCAGTTTTTGGCTTGGGCAAAGCAAAATACAATGCGTTGCTCATTACCACATGGTGGTGGTAGTGTGATGATCAGTCCATATAAAAAAAAAAAAACTACCAATGTGGCTGAATTATCTTTGTCTGATATAGACATTTATTTGATGACCTGAAGGTAACCTAATAGTTTTCCCATATTTATATATGACTGCGAAATCTGTTAGGACCAGACAGACAAAAAGCCTAGTGTGACCTTTCGAGTGTTAACAGCGTTCAGCACTTACCACCTGCAGCGGAAGGTCAGCATGTCTGTGTTTTTCTGCGACTGCATACCTACGACACAGACACCACAACAAAAGTCTTTGTTCTGCGCTATACACACCATCCTGTGAAACTCTTTAAAATCTCACGGATTTGTTCCTCCCAAGATAGGGCCATAGACATGAACCTCGGCTGTAGTGTCTGCTGTCACATTTGATTGCAGCAGGTGTGGCTCTTCTCTGCGTTATACAACAGCTAAGAATTTATAAAGCTGTTTTTTTTTTACTCTCAAGTGAATTTTGATCATTAAAAATCAGTTTTGCAACACACTGTTTTGAAGAAGTTGAAACTTAACTCGTGAGATGCACTCACCTTTTGTTTCTCAATGTATGAAGTAATTCTTCCCCCCACAAATTTCCTTAAAGCACAGCATCCTGGGGTTGTAAAACCACTACATACTGATATTTAAAGTGTCTAATGCAAACAGTTATAGGCTTTTTACAATTTTTACACCCATCTGAGCTAAAGGTCCAAATTTTCTCTATTCCCTTCCATTTACTGTAGATTCAGATTAAAGATCATCGCTAACCACAACTCTACTCCATTGCAAACTTTCTTTTAATCTGAATATGTTATTTTGATAACTTTACAGTGTTTCTTTTCATATGTTTCAAATTTGCACTTATTGTATGGTCTTATATTCTTAAGTGTCATTTATTATTTTCTCAACCACTGTTTGAAAATGTCCAAAGGTGCTGGTAAACCTGAATTTCTCCAGTGTAAGACCATAAAGTACATACAAGTAGCACCTCAGAACCAATTTGACATATAGTATTTATTTATGTCACCACTGCTAGGCAGAATTCAACCCCAGACAAAAGTTTAACCAAGTGGTCATGTTTGCGCATACATAAAAGTCTGTAGGATTTCTGTTATTCTGCTCACATGGGAATTGTAGCTTGTTAACATAGGCTCACTTTAAAGATTTTCCACCATCCTTCCTCTAGGCATTACAATCACATATGGGGGCCTCATTCTACACCCAACCTTGGCAGGAACTCCTGCAGGGATGACTGGAAAAACAGTGACTCTTTGTGGTCCCCTCTAAAGCAAAATAAATTCACATCCTCGTGTACACCGCGGTGTCCTTTGGATTTTGTATTTTAAGCCGACTCTGTTTGCTGTCTTCTTTAGGAATGTGCCATGACAAAATTTTCTGGACTATCTTTTTAAACTTAAACACAGTTACTGCAGCAGCGTCTAAGGTCACAAAACTAGCTTCAGTCCATATAAAACTTCTGCTTTATTTTAATAAATTGACAATTATGCAGGTCATATATGTGATATATGTTGGCACTGTCAACTTATAAATGTTTAAAGATCCGTGTATACATACTGATAAAAAAAACGGAACAATACCTAAACGGACCTATACTTGTTACTTTTAGAAAATAGCACAATCCATCACATCACAACAACTCTGTTTACTCTAACAAATATGTTGGCAATTCAATGCATCTGCCTTTGTCCGAGCTTAAAAAGGGACAGGTACTTTAGATTTAAAAAAACTTGTCCTTTTTAAAAATTATTTTCTGTTAATAAAGTATTACGTCAGACTTCTGAGATGATAGTTTGCCTGCGCTAACCTTGGAGTTGCTGACCCCAGGCTGAAGGAGCAGCAAGCTCCCTCTTCCCAGTTCTACCAACCAGTGCAGAGAACAGTCGACACAAAGCAGCCTTTTCAGCCATGCTGATCTCTTCTTTAATAATCGTGGTTTATGTAGCCGGACAATTTAGGCTCTGAAAACATGTTGAACCCTGTCTTACTTACCGAGTTACTCAGGGAACAGAGGCACTAGCAAGTGTGGAGATGTCAGTAGCTGCTGAGTTGAGCGCCGACAATAATTCCAAGCAGGAAAATCAGATTATCTGGACTGTTGTTTGGAAAGGATGTCATGTGGAGATTATGCCATAAAACTATAGAAATCAAAGTGGCATTGTGGAACAGAGGTGTCTCTGAGATTCTCTGACCGGCCTGCCTAATCTAAGACTAAAAGAGGTGATTTGGTGTTGAACATAAAGTATGTGCTTATTATGAGTTGCCCATACAAACAGTATGTTTAGGCATAGATTGGTTAATAAATATCTTTGAACACAACAGCAGTTGCAGGGTTCCTCATGGCTTTATTCTTGGACCACTCATATTCTGTATGTACATGCTCTATCTAGATCTGTTTCATAAAACACTTATAATAGTATATCATGTATAAGTTATTGTGACACATCCGTTCCCATTAGTTTCATATATTGTCATTTTTTCCTACTGCATACACTGATCTGTGGCAGTTTCGTTTTACATTTATTATTAACACCTGAAATATAATATTATCTCATTTAACCAAAGTTATATTTCTAAACCAAGAGATACAAACAACTGACAAGTTCTATAATCTGACTAAAGTTGAAATAATTCGAAAAAATTCAATGTGTTTTACTATGATCATTTACCCATGTGAAATCCCCCTCTCCACCTTGAATTTTCCATCACCTCCTAGATGTTTCTGAGTAAGGCTTACATTTTCCAAAGGGATCACATTCTGCAGAAAAGAGAGAAGGGGAAAACATGACATTTAAGCACACACGATACTCAAACTGCAATTTCTCTCTAAAGCTGTTGATCTGCAGTCCCCTAACCGTCAACTAATTTTTGTTTAATGGCCATGTACCATTTGTTTCTCCCACATCTGTAGACAATATTATTGAACCACATAGTGTTAGCTGTTCACCGACAAACATCGTTTTAAGTTCCTAATAGATTTCATTAAAGTTCTCGCTGGAAATTATCTTCCATGTTCCAAAAACACTCTGCTCAACCATTGTTGCAATCTTTGGGGCAGAAATGTAACATTTTTAAATTAAGTTTAAAGCAAAACAACAATATAAACCCTAACCTTACATTGGTGTAAAGTTTGGGTTTGATTGAACACAGCAGTTCCTTGTCAGCTCTTTTCCTGGGTGCATTTCCATGGCAACAGGTGACAAGGTGACCCTCGAAGAAAAGGAAAGTGCTAAGAAAAACAAATAATTAAAATAACTACAATTCTAAATCTGCCAAGTTAAATGATTGATCTTAACTTTGCTTCTTATATCTTTATGCAAACTCGCAAAAGCCAACAGAGCAAACATGCAAACATAGCAAAAAAATTGCTGAAGCTAATATTTAAATTATTAACTATCTAGGTAAGAGTATAAACCATCACATCAATCTAACATCAGCTGCTTCTCTCAAATGGTTTGCCTGTGGTTTGCCTGCTGTTACAATATTATACTGTTCTTAGTTTGCTTTCAATATAACCTAACACTGAAACTCTTTCAAGTTAATTTGCCTACAAAGGGAATTTAAAAAAATAGTAATTGTAAAAGTAATATAATTAGTAAAAATAATATATTTCAAAACCATATGCCACAGATGCTTTGCAAAATAAAAAGTAAGTGTTTAACCTTTTCTCTCCATCTTTATCTTCTTGCACACAAAAAAATTACATTTTGTTAAACAATACTTAAAAAGCCTCATTTGTTTTGCTTATTTGTTTAGAGCAATTGTGAATGACATGTATAATTCAAGGTTACACCAGGATTATTTATTCCATTAGTATTAAAGACATAAAAATCTAAATAGATACCACACTGCCAAACAAATTGGACGAATCCTCCAAGCAAATGAAATGAAAGACGTTCCATACTAACACTACCAGATTTCCCCATTGAGATTGTAAATTATGATACTGGTGACATCATGATGTGCAGTGTTAGTCTTACACCACGCACACAAATTTTGCACACAGGTCACTTAGGCCAGTTGAACTTTAAATAATGATTCATTTTATTTCTTTACATAATTATCTGTAAATCCCCAACTTGAAGCCGATTAAAGATCAGGGTGACAAAAAAGGTTTTCAAACCTCGAAGACTCAAGAAAAACACAGTGAAAACATACCAAAAACTAGTCAGCAATTAAGTCTGACAAAAACAAATTATTTATAATTTAGAAGGGTATGGATAAACCCTAACATACTTTTTTAAATAAGAGGGTGTTTTTTCACAACTGGCAGCCCTTTTAAATTAGTTTATCTTTTCAGAGATTACCATCTTATTTTGTTTTCTTAGTTGTTCAAAAAGATATTTTTAAAATAATGAGGATGTTTTCGATGTTTGGCAACATTGTTTTAGGCAGTTTTGGTTAAATATCTATTAGAACATGCTAAGTAGAGGCAAATTCAGGAAACAAGACGGTTGGTGAAGGCAGGACTGAGGCAGCCCTTTAAAAGTACTCACCACCTGTTCTGTTCTACACGCCGGTTGAAGAGTCTTCAGTCCATATCCGGTTAACAGTTCCTACGCGGGGATATCGCAAAGAGAGCCACAACAATGGTCGAGCAATTTGTTGGAACATGGAAGATGACTGTCAGCGAGAACTTTGATGATTTTATGAAGGCACTTGGTAAGAGAAAGCTAAACTTTTTAAGCTATTGTTCTAAAGTCTACGTGTTACTAAAAACATGCTATATAAACCTAAATGGTTTTGGCTCAACTTTCCTCCTATTTGTTTCCCCAGGTCTTAATGACCCTCAACGCCAGAGGGTGAACAAAGTCAAACCCAAGTTCTCACTGAGCGTGGACAAGCATGGGACGATTACCATGGAGACTTTGAGCATCTTTAAAGCGCTGGAGATCCAGTTCAAGCTCAACGAGCCTTTTGAGGAACCTACGGCGGACGATCGGAAGGCCACGGGTTAGTGTGATGTCAGGATACAGTGAGAGAGGTTTGTGGGAGTTTGAATTAACTTTCTATCTTGTTTTTTCTTGCTTTAGACCATGATAACGGTGGAAAATGGCAAGCTCATTCAGAAACACATCTATGATGATGGAGAACTGTACGTTGAGAGGGAGAACTCAGATGGGAAAATGATAGTGGCAAGACTTTTTGGTTTTAAACAATTGATATAAATAATCCACTCAGAATTAGATAATAAAACCCTTTAGGTGTTTACTTTCATGGGTTTTATTTTTTACTTTTTGGCAGTGTTTATTTAGTTCAACTAATACAACGCAGGTTTTAATACAAGACTCTGCTGTTTCTTCACACAGAAATACATGATGGGGAATGCGATGGCATTGAGGACCTACTGTATGAAAAGTAGGCATGAAGTTGTTCTCTCATTAAAAGCAAACCTGAATGATGGGCTCAGAGTACTGAACGTATTCTTTCCTATTATATCCAGTCCAAGCTACCAACATAAAACGCATTTGTCTTTGGTACTGCTGTGGCATTAAAAAAATAAAATTCTGATGTTGCAACAGTCGTTCTAACTTGCTTTATTTACATGTCAGGTTACAAATGTGGTAATTGGCTTGAAATAGCACTATAAATTAGACAAGAATTAAGAATTGCGGGGGGGGAAAAGAGTGTCAAACACACAGAAACAGACAAACTGATCTAGAGGTCGATCCATAGTCTGACCCACATGGTTGCACACCAGATATCAGAAGCCGATGAGGCAAGCAGGATAAGAATGTTAGATATCGATTCGCACAAGGGACTCTGTGGGACTGCACTGCATTTTATCCATTCAAATAATTTAGAGTTTCTTTCTGCTTCTTTATTGTTTGAGATTTAGAAAGAGGGACATACATGGGGGGAAAATGAATGCAAGAACTGTCACTGAACAAGATGGCAAATAGAGACAAGGACACAGACTAATTGTAATCATTCTTAGGCCACTTGCTATGAGCAAAGCCTGTAATTGTAATTTAGATTAAATCTATTTAGGCATCCTGCACAACTTTTACAAATTTCACAAACACCAGACACAGATGTGGAAGGAGTGAATGCAGAGTTCAATCCCACATTGAGCCCCACGGCACAGCTTGCAGAACCGTCAGACGCTGTTGACGAAATTTGCTCTCTTCAGTCAGTTTAACTTGATTGTAGGAAATCGCTGGGGGGAATTCTTGTTGCACGGCAGTTAGGCTCCCCTACAACCGTGGGGGCCTCCAAAAACATAAGTCAGCTTAGCTGTTTTGTTACTCTGGAGACAGATCTCAGATCAGCCCAGGAGCCCACTTGGTTTCTGAAGAGCTGGAATGAAACTAATTGGTTTTTAGAGACCACTAAGGTAGACTGGGAAACGCTCGAGAAACCCTTCAGAAGTGAACCTCCGCCTCGTGAGAAATGTTGAATGATAAATGTAAGAAAAAGAAAAACAATAAATGGAAGTGCATCTGAGCTGTTAAGCGCAGATAAGATTTTACTTACATCTAACCAAAGTCAGGAACAGGTGAATTTTCAGTTAGGAGAAAGCCTTTTTTCTTTTTCAGTCAAATCTGACCAAAGAAAAAACATTTGAGAAAAATTAACATTCATTCAGAGTTAATTTCCTTAATCAAACATCAAAGCCACATAGCCAAAGAAATACATTATTGAGCCTAAATTAACAAGTATTTATTGGACAAGCCAATTGTTTTAGGCGCCTGACCACCTAAGTGTTTGTATATCTCCCTTTTCTAAGATCCACTTTTTGTCCAGTACGAGTTGTAAGTCATAAAGTCAAAGTTCTTATGGTATACAACAGATTTATAGCCTCGTTGAAGCACTTGAATTTAAAAGGTGTTTATGTAAGGCCGAGTTTAAGTTGAGGACAAGCAGAGGAAGGGTGTCAACGCTGTAGCTCAAGTGGAGCTTTCCAGATGTTATGCAAAGGATGTGAGTTAATTCCTCTGAAGTCCCAGGCCTGCTGTCTTTCTCATGAAACAAAGTAAACCCTGTGTCAGCCAGATGTAACGTACTGTCTGGCATGAATACGCATGCAATTTAAGCTAAGAGGTTTAAATGTTGCTTGTTCTTTCTTGAAAAGTAGCTCAAGGTTTTGTGAAATTGGAGGGACAGATTGGTAAACATGAATTTTCACGTCTTGTTACACATTCTCATTGGATTTATGTCAAGGCTCTGACAGGGCTACACACAAGTATGTTTTGATCTGAACCAGTGCTTTAATTGGGCCGGTACGCACTGGAAAGCAGTACCTCAACTTTTAAATGTTAACCCTCAGCATACCAGAACATTTGTTTGTTTGTTTGTTTGTTTGTTTGACGTATGTAGCAATCAGTACCCAACTCTCCACTGATTACAACTAATTGTTTTGTTGTACAAAACCTGCCAAGCATGACACCAAAACTTTTTTTTCAGATAAAAGGTAAGATTAATAAAGTTACATGAGATGTTGAAGCCTAGCCTAACACTAAAAGAAAATCTATTTTACCTAAACAGTAAAAAGCAGTCAACGAGGTGGCTTCATGATGCCTCAAATTTGTCTCATTTGGATTAATATTAAGTAAATATTACCCATGTTTCTGACATAAAAGGGAGCAGGGGTTGCCAAGATAAACATTTGCCCCAAGTCTTTTGCCATCCCTACTAGGTTTGTCTTGTGGTTACCTACATGCTACCAGATTCAAACCTTCCTCAAATTCCCTTTTAAAGAAAAGCATCCCAAAAGAATAAATCCTATGTTTCCCAATAGGGATGTTGTCTTCGGCGTGATGTACAGGGACATTAACACGCAACACGTTTTATATGAAGGCCAAAAACCTTTGGTCTAATCTGAATAGCTGCTTCCACAAGTTTGATTCTACATGGCTTGGGGTAAACTTTGATTTGTCATCCATCTTTCATTTTATCAGTGCTCTTTGTCTGCTCTATGTTGGTATATCACCTCCCAATAATTAAAAAAATTAATGGACCCCCCCATTTCTCTCCTTTATTGGATAGTCTAAGAAAACATCTGCCACATTCATGCTCTTTAATAATAATCAGATATGTTAAAACATTGCCTCTTCCTCTGCTCCCTGATGATCGGGGAAAGTAATGTTAACAGTGGTGGAAAATGTCTGTGAAAAAAAGAAGAGAGACTCTGAGGTAGAGATCCACCCTGTTCCCCGCAGTTGTCTAAACACAGAGATGGGGAACCCTTGTTGACTTTCAAGCAGAGCACCTGTAAGTCAATCCAGAGCAGATGTGCCTTTTGGCTTTTGTAACATGCACATAGAAAACACCAACTGGTGTGCAGGAATCAAATCAAGATAAAAGCAGAGAATAAAAGATTAGAATCCAGTATTGGTAAACCTTTACAGGAGATACAGTATGAGTTACCATCTTGAACTGCTGAACTGAAAAGAGAAAAAAACATCCATCACTTATTGATGTGCAGAACCATAAATATCAAAAGAGATGTGGAGCATATTAGGGGATTGCACCACATTTGAAGAAACAAATATCAGATGGAGAAAAAGATGAAATCACTACATGATACATTTATTTTACTGCTGGATGACATGTTGCTTTACAGTGAAATAAGGCATTCTTTTCAACAAGGATAAAACAAACTTCTGACATATTTAGGTTCCTCTCCATTCAGATTCTACTGTTTAAGTGTATGTTTTGTTTGTTTATCATCAGGATTTCCAGAATCAAAAACAGAGCTTGTGTTGTTGTGGATCTCAGCACAGGAAGACGTTATCAAAGAGAACTCAAAGGTTAACATTAACATTGATTTTAATGGTTAACATTGATTGCCGGACATTTTTTTTCTGGCAAATCTATTTTGATTAGATCTTTAGAATTTAATTGGTAGCACACCGTTACATCATTTGCTTAGGAATTTTTCAAATATTTTTAACTTAAAGACGTTACACACAAAATTAGTTAAAATATACACTAAAAATAATAGTCTTTCTTTTAAGCATTTTTCGCATTTTTTAAATTTGTTTCAGACCACGTGTAGTGCCAGATAGAAAAAACATGTAGGTGAATGACATTTAATTTCTGTGTATGGGCCATTTTGAGTATAGACGTTAATATTTTTGGTACGTTGAGACAAAACTGTATCCGGGGACCCACTTTTGTGCATTCTTAAAATATACCCAATTGCATCAATGACCTCTTTCTATGCATTTTGATTTGTTTCTCTGAAATTCTGAAAAATCAGACAAGTTAAACTTCATAAGGGTTGGTAAAAACTTAATTTCCAGATGTTAAAAAGGTACAACAAAATAAATAAATCTGCATCATAGTTTACAGGTCGTTTTCCTGCTTTGAAGCATGGAAAAGTGGGATTCACTAAAACTTCAGCATGTCGACATTTACCAGCAGTCCACTCTTGTTACATTTCCCAGTCACTTGGACCCTTTCCCAGAAGGTCAAATGTTGTATGTCCTCTACAGCTGCCAACTCTATTGTCCAACAATGAGTGCACGTCCACACAATTGCAGGTTCATCTGTTTTGGTCGTTAAGCTCAATCAATACCATCTTACTGACTTTCCTGTCGTGAAGGGGAGTTTTGTCACCAACTACAAATCTGTCACAAAAACAAGAGGGTGGGGAAAATACCCGAAATGCTCTTGAGCACCAAACAGCTGCCAGTAAAATACACAATGGGAAAGGTTTCCCAAAAAAAGAAAGTGGGAAACATTTCCCCTCTTAACCTCTAGAAGGCCCTAAAAATAAAAGCAAATTCCTTTGCAAGCCATTAAAAGAGAAGGAAGAGATTTGACCTTTAAAAAGGATATTCAGATTACAAAGATCCCCTAGAGTAAAACCTTAAGCATGTGAAAATGTTCCCATTGGAAAATTAAACTGCTTTTAGAAAGTTTGATTGGATCCGATTTTGATTAAATACTGCCAGAAGGCTTGGATGCCTCCAAAAATCCCAGGTTGAGTTCAAACATACTCAATAACCAAATTAAGTAAGACTCAAGACAATATTTGAGAAAAGCTCATCATTTTATTCACAAGTCACAACTGTTCCAAACAAAAACCCTCAAGAAAGTTTTTAAGATGCAGGGCAGCAAGGTACAAAAAGCAGACTTTGGCAACACGAGGGTGAAAAGCAGAACACAGCGTTCTTGTTTTTTTTTAGTTTGGAAGCATGCTCATTAAACTGAGCTGGTCAACCGAGAGCAACGTCACTCTTTCACGTACGTCCTAACTGCCACGACTTCTCCCATTACGCATTTCTGCAGAGAGAGAAAGTAGATGGTTAATTAAGGCTCGAGAAAGTTAGTCCAAATGAGTGATTTTTAAACCTGCAGTGCTATCTCTGCCCCCACTTTCTTTTTTTAGTACCATTTCAGAAACCGCTTGAAAAATAGGAAAGCCAGTTATAAAATCAATCACAATTGAGAGTTTGACTCAATTCAACATTCACAAACTGAAAATCAAATATTGACTAACACTCAAGCTGCAAGCAAACTGATCAAATTTTGTTTTTAATAAACTTTTTGGACACACCTAGTTATTCTACACCATTTTAGGAGGTTCAAACATTTGAACAGTTTAATATTTTAGAGGCCAGTGCGTCAAGAGAAGTCATCACTGGCACAAAAGCAAAAAATAAAGACTTACTGCAACCAGTTTTCCATCAGAGATCTCCCTCTCAATACTGGTTTCTTTACCATCCCAGCTCTGTTTCTGAATGAGTTTGCCATTGTCCAGACTCACCAGAGACTACAAGGCAGAGGAAATGAGACAAACCGTTACAACAGACACCAAAACCAACCAGCAAGCTGTGACCTCTTCCATAAAAAAAAAAATCTCCAACTGACTTTGGTCTTTCTGTCGTCAGCGGTCGTCTCCTCGAAAGGCTCATTCAGCTTGAACTTGACCTCTGTGGTTTTGAAAGCGCTCTGAGACTTCATGCAAATCGTCCCCTGGTCGTCCACGCTCATGACAAAATTGGGTTTGGTTCGATTGCCCACCTGCCTGGTGGCAAAACCCACACCTGCAGCACAGATTGGGGAGACAGAAAAAAAAAAAAAGTTTAAAATCATTACACCATTCTACATTTCAGTAAACCGTTCTTATTTCACTTCAAATGCTGTGCATGATTAGTGAATCTTAATCTAATGAGTACTCACCCAACGCCTTCATGTAGTCATCAAAGTTCTCACTGGAAATCATCTTCCATGTTCCCACAAACTGGTCAACCATTGTTGAAACCTGATTATCCTCCACCAACAAGCTGCTCAGTGACTTTCTCTCACCAGTGTGTGCTGAACAATCTGGGCCTGAGTGCTTTTAAAGGGCCAGCTTGCTTTTTTTTTTTTTGGAGCAAGCACATGGAGCAAATCACATCCCACCAAATCACAAGTTACTCATTTAAATACTTATAGATCCCACCTCCAATACAAGGGACCTTTTACTCACAGTTGTATTGCTCAAATCTGGCATCTGGCTATTTATCCCAATTATCTGGTTTTTGTTTTAATACTTTTGTTTTTTTTCCATTTATTTAAATGCATATTAGACGCTTTTGAAGGTACAAAATAATAATAACCAGATAAGAAACTAGCAACAATTCAACAAAATGACTGAAGTGCTTCTAAAACGATATCAAACTACAGCCAACATAGTTCAACATTTTAAGAATTTGAAAAAAAAAAAGACCTGTTCAGTCATTGTAGGTCAATCACTGCCAGAAAGCAGGTGAAGCAATTAGGATTCAGGAAAAGACATCGGTGTGAATCAAATCGCATGAATATGTTTCAAAAGCTGATTAGGCTTTATCCATAGAGGACCTGTATAAAATAATTAACTATATAGGATCTCATTGAGTGCAATGATAGGTTAGTCTGCACTATTAAATGAGAACTGTGAGCAGGTTTCTAGTTCACCTCATGTTTATGCATGTTACAAAAGGAAATATTTCACAAACGTTGTTTATTTTTCTTTTTATCTTAAATGTACATCATTTTCTAGATTACATTTAAAGCAGGAAACAAAAGGTCAGTATAAATCTAACAAAGCTATTTTAGAAAATGGACAGACGGACCAGTATTTAGACTAATGGATAATGGTGGAAAGATGATCGGATTGGTTGAAAAGACAGATAATTGGAAGATGGACAAAAAAAGACAGATGGGAATGCAGCTGGATGGATGCAAAGATTTGTCTCAGGTAGTGAGTTAAAACAATATTCACAACAAGGGTAAAACAAGTCTATATAAGAGCAAACAATCAACAGCAAAAACAACCAAATGTTCTCAAAAACACAGTTTTATTGTACACAAGCAAGATTATACACATATAAATACAAACTCAAGCGGGTGGTCATTTCTTGGCTCCGGCTTTGCTCTGCGGGTCCTTGTCTTTGCAGCCAGACTGAAACGCACTCAGCATCTCACGGGAAGTCAGCCTCCCCCCCTTCATCACCAGCTTGTCTCCGTCCACTGTGCCAGCGCAGAAGGAAGAGACACAATGAGATGACTCAGGGGAGGATGCACTGCGGTGAGGAGTGCAACACAGGGAAAGGTAACTCTGAGCAAATGTCAGATAACACAATGAGGCTCCCCGCTGACCTGCGGCAAATATTTGTGTACTTTGGGGCTGAAACACGCTGTAGCGCAAAAAAAAACAAAAAAAAAAACATTGAAAAACGACGCCACCCAATCATAACAATAATAAACCAGATGTTGAGCTACATTTGGAGAACTAGCCTCAAACATTTAAATTCACCTAATCATCGCAGCTCAACTAACTATTAAAAACACAATTCTGTTATTTCAGGAGTTTAATATATTCATTATGTTCATTAATATATTTAATATTATGCGAGCGGAAAGTCATTACTCAGTATTTCGAGGGAGCTTTGCCCTATTTAAACCTCAGACAGCCGTCTGAGATTTACACGTCCTGTAAGGGATTTAAAGAGGCCTTAAAAAACATTTGAAATCTGTCAATTCACAGTGTCGAAAAACGGTTTACGGTTAAAAGTTGTAAAAAGCTGCATACAGCACGCCCAGATTTGCCTCTCCAAGCAAGCACTTACCAGAAAGGAGGCTGCAAGATGGTAAACTCTGCAGAAACCCTCAAATGTCATCATAAAAAAAACTCTGCTCTTTGTTTATATGATGGGTGAGCATGCCTCTACATCACTGGCACATGGTTATTAGAAACCTCTCGCTGTCAGCCAAACTGGGTAGTTAAGTAGTTCAAATCTATTTTAAAATTCTTTTAAAAATGTGGGATTTTATTTCTCCATATGTTCCCAAAGGGACAATTTGCTGTCAGTTCCTCACAACTGTCACCGCATGCTTTCACAAGATGTAAGGTAACTGACTTAAGCAGAGCAAATTGTTGATGAAGTTTAATTACATGTCTTAAGTAAATGTGGACATACGTTCCAGAATCTCCTCAAATTAAAGGAGCCACAGGATACTTGCTGAGCCAAATCTTTTTTCCCCAATGTTCCCCCTATGATGTTCTCTAGTGTCAAGAACTGCGAAACGACATGACAGCTCAGATCCCATTGGTGCTCGGCAGATATTAGTTGGAAAAATGGTCGTTGAATGATAAAAACAGGTCCTGACCATTTCTTACCATAGGTTACATCGATTACTGGCTCCGACTTGTCGTGTTTCACCACAGTTATCACCTCGCAGTTCATGTTGGTGGAGCGGACCTTCTCAGAACCCACCACGGCCAGGAACTCTCTAAGAAAAAGACAAACGAGTGTTGTGTTATTTCGAGTCCTCATTTTTAGTCAGAATGTAAAAATTATTCTGACTCCAGTGCATTAGAAATAAATTAATGAAACTACTTTTTTTTTTTTTTACTATTAATTTATTCAAAACAAATATTAGCATATTTATATTTATATTTCAGAGTTAATTACGCAAGTTAAATGCGACAACATATCGCCGTCGCAATATTTAGCAACTGAACTACCGTGTGATATTTACCTAAAACTTTGCAGCCGAAGATTTAGGCTGCAAGGTTTTATCCTCTAATTAACAAAGACATGCTGCAGAGGTTCAACAATGACTTTAAAAGCACAACATAAAACATAAGAAGAATTATCAGTATAAAAAAAAAAACAAGACAATAAATCCAGTCTTTGAATAAATCCTCCATTTTCTAAAAGTTTAAACTGAAAAACATGTGTCTGTTATATTCACCCACTTAAAAAAAAAGACATCCTTTATGTCTGAGTAACAACTTGAGAACCTGGTCATAGATATTTAGGCTTTCGAGGTGTTGTAACTCAGTTTTTATATTTTATTGTATTCACAGGCAGAAATGTGACATCGGATTTCCTGGAGGAGAAAAAACACGGTTAAAAAAAGTGCTTACTGTAAATTTGAAATACTATTTATAATCAAATATATGAAGATTAACCAGTTTTCTTTGTGTTTTCGCCCTCTTCTTGAGGAGAGCATCTAAAATATTAGAATAAAAATAAAGGATACCATAATAACTCCTGATAGGAAACTATGTACAGTCTTTAGTACAAACTAAGGGTTGTAAACTTCACTTCAATAAGTCTATTTTTAAAGCTGATCACTGACTTGTAGAGAACTGTCAAGCTTTTCAACAAGGTTTAATCCTCAGAAATCAGCAGACGACGATGGATGGATGGATAAAAGAGGGAAATGCAACATATTTTCCCATAATTGTTGGACCGTGTGTGAAGTTAAATGTAAGTAGTAACTTGGCATAATAAATCAATTGACTCATTAAAGCCACAAAATGATCAAAAGCCGAGGAAGAGAATGAATGAATAAACAGAATCATGGTCAGATTTTTATAAACTCTGATATGGGTCAAATAGATTGTATTGTTTTAATCAAAGACGGGAAGCCAGCTCGATCCACAAGTTTAATAGGACCAGGAAAACTTCAGGATTCACAAACTATTATTGATGCTAAAACACAGATGTGATTTCTTCTCATAACAACCTAATAAAACCACGTGACTGTAAACGATAAAAGACCAAAGATGAAGATTGCTACCGTGAAGTTTCAATTACAAACTTTCATATATTCTAAAAGACTGCGATTGATAAAAATGAATGAAGAAAAAAACAAAACACTATATTCTTTTATAGTAATAGCGATTTTATATCTAACATCCTCGCCGTTCATTCACAGAAGCAAAACTTCGACTTTGTAAAACAAACACAGCGTTAAGCGGAGGTTCCTCACCGTGTGGACCTAACATTGGACTCGAAGGGACAGAACTGGACGGTTATTTTCTTCACAGCCTTCAATAACAGGGCAGCTTTAACGGGAGCCGCCATCTTTCCTCCACCGTTGACCTCTAACCTCGACAGGAAGTGAGTCTTCTGGATGAAGCCACCAGAGGGCGACAAAGGATAGGATAAGGATTTACAGTTTGCTAATATATCATATAATATAATATAATACCATATCATATAATATCATATAATATCATATAATATAATATAATGTAATATCATATAATATAATATAATATAATATAATATAATATAATATAATATAATATAATATAATATAATATAATATAATATAATATAATATAATATAATATAATATAATATCATATAATATAATACCATATAATATCATATAATATAATATAATATAATATCATATAATATCATATAATATAATATCATATCATATAATATCATAACATAACATCATATAATATAATGTCAAACAATATAATATATTATATATAATATTATATTATAATATTCAGTTCAAAAACCTTTATAAAAACCTCTGTCTTCCCAAATCACCGATTCCCAAGTGTCTGCAACTACATTCCTTGATCACATTTTGCTCCAACACACCACGGTCAATGACCAAACCTTGCTGAAACGTCTCTTTGATCTCCTGGGGAGGCACTTACATAAACCCAATCAGACAGAATGATTCGGAGTACTCTATAACGTAAAGTTACAAATGATAAACATGAAATAACTGATGGCTTACAAATTATGAAGCTAACCAATGTATACACAGATCAATTAAACATCCACACACAAAAGTAGATGTTAAGAAATGTTAAAACAGGAGCATGCAATTATTAAAGCAGTTAATGTGTATGCAACACCAAATAATTACATGGATACACTGTGTGATTTAAAAAACAAATTGACTTTGTCTATAAGCTTGTGTTTAAAGTGGACACAAAAAGTCGAGACATAAATGTGTTTTTAAACTCTGTTTTCTTTTTCTATACTTTAAAAAAAACAAAATGGTGCTCCTTACAAGTCTTCTAACCAGTTAAGCCCTCGAGGCAGACCAGCACTTTTCTATATCGTCTCCATTTGGTTGAAACAAATCACATTAGAGGATAAGGGATCAGGGAACATGTGGAACAAGGAACCATCGAAAAAAACTGTCACTGCAACGATGTAAATGCTGAAATTTTGAGATTTCAAGTCTTTACACCTGACAAAAATTGGATTCTTGTTTCTTTTTATCCATAATTTTGGAACTTTGTTATTTTGCTTCACATCGCATTGTGTGGTAAACGTATACCTCAGCCTGAGAATGACTCTTTGGTCATCGAAGCTTTCATTTCTCGTAAATGATGGTGTTGGATGACAGATGGGCCCGACTTGTTTGCCCATTTAACATTGTTCCCTATTGCATTAACACTTCCTGAAACTCTCATTGCTGTTGCAGGGTATTTATAGATCCTCTTATTTTTCAGGGCATACAAGGAGCAAGCGTGTTGTTCTCAGCTGAACGCTGCCAGCCTTCACATTTTTATGCTTGTCCGCCGACCTTAACACGCCTTGAGTCTCTTTCCTGAACAGTCGACAGTCCGAGCTGGCCTCTGACAGCCAGGTCGGTGTGGGTTCTCTAAATTTAGCCTTAAAGCTTTTGAAAGGCAGCAGCATTTCCTTTACACACCCCACATGCACCACAAACACGCAGACACATGTACACACAGCAAGCAGTTGTAGGAAATGTACTCTTAGCCCAGGCAGTGAGAAAGTGGGGGAGAGGGGGCTGAGAAACAATGAATGCTCAAGGGAATGTTTGACCTGAAAGGAAAAACAACTTATTGTCCCGGTGTAGGATTTAATCCATGAAGGTCTTAGCTTAAAGATTTGCTCGTAATAAAACCAGATGTGTCAAACTATTTTGATATTGAGCGTATCATTGATGTTCCTGTGAATTATTACAAGAAGGTTACAACCTTCCCTCTCTCTCTCTCTGGTTTACTGTAGAATGCATCATGTTTAAAATCATGAATGCGATTGTGCTGCAGGGACTGATGTTATAAACCCAGATGTTTCATGTATGAATGCCATTAACACGATAGATGCTTAGCACTGGAAAACTCCTTGCAGCACTATTGCAACATTTCTGTGTCGCCTTTACTACATTCGTGGAACAAGTTTCTGGCTATTTTGAAACATGGGGAATTTTCTGTAAGTACACATCCAAAAAAAAAAAATGTATGTTTTATTTTATTTTTTATCTTTCTCCCCAATCCCTAAAAACTTTATTTTATATTAACCGCATTAATCATAGAATAATAAATCCATAAAATAAAATACCAGTTGATACTGCATACAAATAACTTGCTGTTTAAAAGACATTTATATAACCTGAACCCTTTTGACATTTTGTTAAAGCCTTAGTGGGTTTTATTGGGATTCTGTGTAAAAGCAAAAATGTTGTATTATTAAAATGATGCAGAGTTTTAAAACATATCAAAATCTAAAATCGAAATCTGCACACACCGCTATTTAACTTGACACCCATAAATGAAATCCAGCTATTTTGAAGTTATCTAATGTGTAACGAGTCCACATGTACGTGATTTATTGCATATTTTTTACCAGGCGAGACAGACAGGGGCGAGGAAGGATCGCTGGCTCCGCTGTTGTGTGTCTGCAGGAGAGCCGTACAAGTAGGCAGTGGGCTTGATTGCAGAGCATGATAGCAGAGAGAGAAAAACTGAGCAGGCAGACGAGCCGGAATCATAATAAACCAAATATAATTGATACTCAAGCATCACTGCAAGATCGACGACCCACACATGACACTGCCACTGCCATGCCAGTCTTGCCTCACAAATTTCTTGTTAGCTGGCTAAACAGAAAAATCTTGGTCTGCTCTGATTCCAAAAACCTTTCTTGAAGGAAAAATTTTTTTAAGGACCCTTCAAAAGAATTAAACTGGCTTCACTGTAGACAGTGACAACGCTTAGATTCAATTTCCTTTTAAATATAACAATTTTGAACACTTTGGATGAATTAGAGTGATAAGTATTTTAGGAAATGCTTACAACTGTTTTTGGCATTATTAAATAAGTTATGGTAAGGCTTTCGAATTTAGGAATCTGCCTCATATGATGGATCTGTATTGTTGCCATGGGTTTTCTCTTTGACGGATGGAAATTTGACACAACTGGATGTTGTCCAACAAGTCACAACAAACACGGGTTTGGACCAGATCTGGAAGAAACACCAATTGACCCCTTTTATTTATTTATTTGAGGACTAGAATGTATTTAAAAGCCAGGACTTAGCCAGACGACCTATCCATCCATCCCTCCATTAATCCGTCCATCCATCCATCCATCCAACACTTTTCTGCTGTTCTAGTCTGAGTGCCTCCTGGTGACAAAGATTCTAACCTTATATCTAAGGGAGATCCCAAACACCCTGCAGAGGCCACTAGTAACCATTATCTTATTCTTTCAGTCACAACCCAAAGCTAATGAATATAGAGGAGGGTAAGAAGGAAGAATCATCTAGTAAATTGTAAGCTTCGCTTTTTGACTTTGCTCTCTCTTCACTAAGACAGAGCGGTACGGCGCCCATCATGGTTGATGCAGCAAATACCAATCTATCAATCTTCAGCTCCATTTTCCCCTCATTAGTGAACAAGACCCTGAGATCCTCTAACTCCACCACTTGAGACAGGATCTCTGTTCCGTGACCCAGAGAAGGTACTCCCCCGTTTTCCGGCTCAAGGCCTCGGATTTTGGAGGCATCGATTCTCACTCAACTGAGAACTGCTCCAGCATAATCTGATAAAGCTAATAGGACCACATCACAGTCAAAAAGCAGAGACGCAATCCAAAGGCCACCAAAACCTATTCCATCAACACATTGGCTGTGCCTAGATAAACCCTGTCTGTGAAAGTTATGAACAGATTTGGTGGCAAAGGGCAACTCTGGGCAGATTCCAACTTTCGCGGGAAACAAGCAAGATTAGCAAAGAGGTCTGGTAATACGGGGACCTAACAGCCCTTAAATCCCTTAAATCAGAAATCAGAAAAAGCTTAATTGTCAAGCACGTTATTAGACATACAAGGAATCTGTTTTGGCGCAGCTGGTGCAGAACAAATGTCTAAAACATGGGTAAGAAAAAATATGAGGAGCAAGTATTCAGCTAGCA
>JAVLVB010000813.1:533610-564900 GCA_032876305.1 Orestias chungarensis
TTAGAGCATATCTACCACAAATACATGATCCAGAATTATTAGATACAACATGATTTGCAATAGGCCAGATAAAAGTCGCACTACATTTCCCATCAGGCGGTGCGCGGCAGCCTCTCTTTGCCCCTCCCACTCCTGGCTCTCACAGCTGGCGGAGCCTCCGCCGCACAGTGAGCCCCAGCAGAGCCGCACGGAGGACCTCCGCGTAACTCCGTCGTTCCCCCCTGAAATGCGCTCTCAGCGACTCTCGTCTCCCCCTGCGGCCTCCTTTAAAGCCAAACGCAGCCCGCTTGCTGCTCCCCAGCCACACGCGGCTTCCTGAGGACACCGAGGCGCTCCGGACCCCGAGCGGACGCTGAACGCCCCTCTCTGCCCGGTCTCTGGGTGAGAGCTCCTCTGCAGCACTTCTCGCATGTGAGTGTGCAAAAAGACAAAAGAAAAAAGTAATTTTAAATGTTGGTGAGGACAGCAGGAAAAGTTGAGCTCTAGAGAAAGACAGACACATGGAGGGAGAGGTGACTGCAGCAGCAGTGGTGCTTTCGAAAAGCTGTTTTTGGGGAGAGCAGAAACTTGTTGCCACCAGTGCAGACATTTTTGGTTTACCCCATAAAATACAAATGTGCTTTATAATCTAGCTGTCATTTATGGGCTTCTGTGTTTGGCGGATTTTGCAGAGCAACAACATAGGAAACTGTCACATCTCTAATGTGATCAGCAGCAGGCCATGCTAGTTTAAAGATGCAAACCAAACTTCCCTCATTTGCTTTTCGATTTTCTGATGTTTGTTATTCATAAACATCATGTTTTTTTCCTGCATTATGTTGACATTTATATATATATATATAAAAAAAATACTATCTTGGTGCGGATGACTGCTTCTTGTGGGGACCAAAGGCTCATCCCCACGGGTACAAATGCTGTTTTGGGGTCAGGTGTATGGTTATGAATTGATCTTGGGTCAGATTTAGATTATAGGCATGAACTGGTAATGGTTAGGGTAATGTGTAGGCTATAGAAATCCATGACAAATGAATAGAAGACCATGGGAACGTGTGTGATTCTGCTTGTATGTTCAGTGTTTTAGCAACGTCATCTCAAATGATAACATGATTATACATGTGATTAACAGCTGCAATTTGAAAATTTCTTACCTAAAATCAAGGAAAAATGGCTTAAAAAAAGTTTACATATTACTGCAAAACCTTCAACAAGTGTGTGATCGTGGATAGAATAAACAATTCAATGAACTTTTTAATTCTTTCCCTTTTATATATATATATATATATATATATATATATATATAAAAAAGCTATTTCCTATTTTAGAATGCGTATTCACCATTAACCACACTGGCGGAGAACATCCTGCCATGAGAAAAGCGATATAAAACATTGTAGGTAAATAGGAAATGCGTTATTAACCTCTGTTGAAGGAGTTTCTGTTGGAAAAGCTAAGTATCCTCAGAACATCCATTCAAAAATTAAAATGTATCAGATAGATTAATTACATGCAGAGTTTGATTTTTAAAGAAATTATTTCTGTTATTTTGATTAAAGCTTCCAGGTATTAAAACCCCAAAACTCAGTTTCTTATGAAATTATGATGCATTAGACCCATAAAGGACTTGGTGAGGCTCCTTCTGCATGATTCTCTGCTTTAATGCGCCTCAGGGCTGCAGTTGCATTTGATTTTATTATTATTTTTAATTATTTTTAATTAATTTTAATATTAATATTTTTTTCATCCTCGATTTTCCAACACCCCGCTTGGACACCACCCAATTTGAATAGTGATGGTTTGTGGTATACCTTCCTTGTTTAGAGTGTTACTGTTTTGATTATGTACGTCATAGCGTGACAAAAACATCTGTATTTAAAAAAGGAAACCTGGACCTTGATAAACTGAATTTCAGGTTTTTAATGGGAGCAATTCATAATGATTAAAAGTGACAAACTAAAAAAAATGAGTTTGGGATACAATAATGTCGCACTTTGAAGTCTGAAAACAGAGAATGCCACTTTTTAATCACTTAATGTTATTTTAGTAAAAAAAAATTAGATGCACCTGCAGTGTGTCACTACAGGATTGAAGAAAAATCCTTGAAGGATTTTCCTTCTCATTGAATGCGTGTAATTTTAGGGGGATGGATGGACGGCGGCTGCAGACTTACTGATAGTGACGTGCCTCTATATCAACTGAGTTTTATAAATGTTACCAACAGTGACATGTGGAACAGGTTTTCCTCCAACTCAACCTAAAGGTGTGAGGCATGCGCCTCTACGTGCTGAATGTGCGCATCCTGACATCGTGCAGCGGCCCAGTCGACGCACACTTGATTCAGCAACAAATCCACCCTGCTGCTCACCTGCCAAATAACCCCCCCACCCCCTTGTCACACTCCGGCGGTTCTCATTTATCTTATTCACACACACACACACACACACACACACACACACACACACACACACACACACACACACACACACACACACACACACACACACACACACACACACACACACACACACACACACACACACACACACACACACACACACACACACACACACACACACGGGGGCGAGCAAACAGAGCCAGTAGAAGCTGCATCCCCTCCCCATCCTCCTTCAGCTCTTGTTGATGTGCTCAGTTGTTGAATATGCTGGCAGATACCCCACAGCAGTCTGGCTGTCACACAAGTCTACATTCACTTCGGCAAACACAATTTGCACTTTGTTTGAGGCTCCTTTTTGCATTCGCAGCACTTCCCTGCGTGGCATGCTAAACATAAACGACTTCTTCTCTCTGGTTAATCTCTAGATTTTGCAGGAACTATTTTATAAATTGTCATCTGAAAGCAGGCTACCGTTTAGATTCAGACAAAAGGAGCGCATCACAAGAAGGTCAAGCTTGTATTGTTGTGCTATCATGTCTGCATTGTACAGAATTGGCAGCGAGGCTTTTGCGGCTTAAAAAAACCACACACGCACACACACACACACGTCGAAAGGGTCAGAGCGCAAAGTCCGCGTATCGCCAAATCCCCATCGCTCTGTAAGCCACCGACTTGTGTGGTGGCGGACTGCAAGTGCTTTGTGACAGTTTTAACTCGCCGGTATTCATGGTGGAGGGTTAATCCGGGAATTTGGATGCAGATCAGGGCGGGTGCTTGCAGCTGTTGCACAAATGGCAGGAGATGGGTTACAAGCGAAAGAGGACAGAGGTGGGCAACTGAACTGTGTTTATTAGAAGAGGAAACAATGTTCCTTTCTGATTAAAACTTGTTTAGAGATAACATACAGTGCAAAAGTATTGAGTCGTATCCTCATCTTGATGCTGCTTTTCCGTCAAAAACAGATATTTACATGGATTTTTTTCCTACCTTCAGACAAAAAAGGTCACGTAGGATTAGCACTATATTTATTAGCCACATTCTTGGATTTTTTTTTTTTTTTACTTTTCTTTTAACACTAGAGGTTTATTTACATTTCCAAGGGTCAAAATTGATGCTGTGACACAGCTCTGCCCAAAAATTACCATTTTACTAAAGAGTCTCGGGTTAGGGCTTTATGATTACACCAAAACATCGACTTTATTGTCTTTTAGTCATTTTGCGTCTAATTATGTAGATTATTTGGAAGGTCCATTATCTTCTGTGTTTTAGGCTGCTAGCTGATGTCTTGAGATGCTGCTTCAGTATTATGGACAAACACTTAACCTTAGTGTAATCAGACCTAAAAACATGTATCTGTTCCTCCGTACATTGGCAAACTGTAAATTTATAGTTCCTTTTTTCACACGCTGACTAAAACCGAGTCGGCTCTTGACCAGAACTCGCCAATATTAATGCATAAAAGACTAAAACTAACAAAAAATTTTTTTTTTCCATTCCCATAAATAACAGTTGTTTAACAGGAAGCACACATAGACATGTCTGCAGTTCATAGAGGCTGCGAGAGAAAGCTGGAACTAAAGCACATAAAAGGAAGCAAAACAAAATGTCCAAATGTCAAATTTGCAGTTTTCCTCCATTTAGTTTTTTTTTTCAGATTAGTTAATTAGTTTGCATGGCACTCTGATATATTTCTATTTTATTAATTGTCTGGTATTGATATCGGCGTTTAATCGGCAGTTGATTCATTAATAAATGGATCTTTTTTTAAATAACTATTGTTAAAATATTGTTCTCTGAGTTGTATCACTTAATCGAAGCTTTTCTAACTTCCCACACCGCAAAAGTAATAAAAGTCTGTACGATTTGAGCTGATATCGTAACGGGTCAAAATTGGTATTGAGCAATAACATAGAGGGAAATATCAGTATCGTATTACTAGTGAAAAAGTTGTATGGGGTTGTATCGTCCCTAGATTTTATAAAATAATTTTTTTGATAAGAATGATATTTTTTTTTAGATGTGTGTAATGGTAAAGAAATGACTGTCCTTAATTTGTTTAATTGAACAAAATAGTTCAGTTGTAGAAATTTGTATTTATTACAAAACCGAAGAAAAATGTCCACAGATTTATATAAATTCTGTTTGTGCGGTTTAAAAAAAATAAAAATATCTTCAGCCTTAGAAACACATTTATATGTTTTTTGAAGAGTCCTCATTTAATGTCTACATTTATTCCTGCGCTCGTTATAATGTCCCCACAGGATCGGGAGCGTCGCTGTTCTGAAAAAGATAAATTATAATCGCTCTGTCTCTGACTGCTTGGCGGGTGGCGCTTCATCACTGGCGGTTGAGACGTCGTTTAGCAGACAACACACATTTCACAGTCACTTAGGCTTCAACAAGCAGGAACGCTGTCCCCATCATTTGGAGACAAACAGTGGAGCCTCCGCTTCAGATTTTACAATTAAGCAGCGTGCCCTTGTTTGACACTCCTGTCCGTTTGAGGCGCGTACACCTGAGGGAATCAGAGTAAAGATAGAGTCTGGAGGAGGGCTCGCTGCTCAGACTAGCAATCAGTGCTTGTTAAAGGTCCTGCTTCCTGCGCTCTGAGCAGAATTCAATCATAAAAAAATGAAAAGAAAAAATTAAGGTAAAGGTCTGGAATAGAGCAGACTGGGGATTTTCTTTCTTTACATGTATTTCTCTTCATCTTCATTCAAACTAAAAAATACATAACAGTCTAGGTTTTTGCTTATGTTTCCTTAAAGCTTCTAATGAAATATGATTGATTTGCACTATGTGTGAGTTTGTTGGAGAAGGAAACATTTGCAGAAGAGGAAGACACTTTTGTTGCTTGTGGTCATTTAGAAGAAAATGTACTGTAGGTTGACGTACCAGTCTTCCAAATAATAAAAAAAAAGAAACATTATTTCAGCGTCTGGGTGATCTCAGAGGTTTGTTGGTACCATAAATATGCTAAGGTGACAGCTTTAACCCTCAAATGATGAACAGTGCTGCAATTTCTCTGCTGGGGAAGACGTTCAGTCTAGCATTTGTATCCCCTCAAGGCAGAGAAAATGAAAACAAACAGCATTACTGTACATATATGAGCACTTTTGTTAATGTTGCTTTGTTCTCTCCCAGCTCTTTCTTCCTTGGAAACACAGACTACTTCCCAGCTAGAGGGAGAGTCATTTGTGTTAGGAGAGTCATTCGTTGTGGCATAACGAGGTTGATCTGTGGCTGGTTGTTGTTGAACCAAACGGTCTTGGCAGGGACCAGCCACAGTTGACTGTTGTACCAAAGCCTGACGGAAAAAGGCATCCGAATCTGTTTAAATGGAGACCATCAGAGCATTTCACATAGTCCGCTTTCGTCAGCTGCCTTAATATTGCAAAAGCACTATTTGTCTGATGGTGTTCCTTACAACATCCCATATTTTCATCCTCTGCCACCGTTTTGTTTTTCATCTATCCTAATTCTACTGTTTTGACATAATTCTGCTTGCAAAAAATCTCAGAAAGTAAAGTAACTCGGCTCATCACTTTAGGTTGCTCTGTGTAAATGCTACTGTGAGAAAACGGTAACGAAGCAAATGGCCTGACTGATTTTCTTTCCATTAATAACTTAGACTCGGGGTTATTTTGAGAGTTCATTTTAAACTTAGCTTTCTACAAACTTGTTTGAATATATATTCAGATTATTTATGCTAAATACATTTTAGTCCAAAACAGAAATTTTGTGCATGTAAACATAGCTAACTTTTGTTAACCAGTCACCTGTTTCTCTGCCACAGGCATCATAGTAAAGCCATGTGTTCGACTATCTTGAGATCGTTAGCTTAAGTCATGTGTCTGCAACCTCAGATCCATGAACACAAGTGTTTTTTTATCTTTCACAATTCTGTTGCAGACTTAAGTTTATTAAATTAGCAAAGTTATGAGTGTTTATTTCCTAAAATGTCTGTATTTATGACTATGACCTGTCTTCAATGGAAAGAAGTCTAAAATCAAATGTATTTGATGCAAACTTTTTTCCTAACCTAGAAAAGTCAAGTTACAGTATAAGAACCATCAAAAGCAGCTACTGTGTGCTTGTCAAACTCTCACTTGCAGCTTAAAGTCCTTGATGTGTTCAAAACACGCTGCAATGAAGTGGAACTTGTTCTTCCAGATGTGAAGTGTCTGGAATCCTGCCTGATCGTGCCCAGAGATATCAAACCCAAAGATCATGATAAATTAAAAAAAAACAATCGCAAATGGAGAACACAACTACTTGAAATGTGTTACCACAGTAAGCATTTGTAATCCGGATGCAACCCTTCAAAATTTCACGTCTTGATTTTGCACAAGTTTTCCCTGTTTGTTTTAATACATGCAACTGTTACAAACTAAAACTGCTGGTACCCTGCAGGTGGTTATTAGCAGCTTTCTGTGGATATCTGTGTCTTTATACTTCCACTTTAACTCAACGTTGTAAAGCTGAAAGCTAAACTTCCCTTAGTTTTTGTTTGTAGAGGTTTTTGAAAAATGTGCTACGTGAATATGATTTACTAAACTCGGCTTTGGAGGAAAATCCGAGTTCCTCTTTCCAGAAAATGTAACTTCCAGATTTTAGTGTATGATAATAAAACATGAAGAGGAGTTGATAATGACTTGCATACAATTGAACACTGTAATTAGTGTCTTTTTAGCTTCTCAGCCTTCAATCTTTGACAGATATTTACTAGACAAGGTTGGTTGGGTTATGTGTTTAAAGCCTAAACAAAAAGCATTCCTTCAGTAATAAAGCTGACAGATCTAATACTGACTACGTTTATAGCATTGTTTCTCATGTGTTGTTTGTGCAATGTAATCTTGGAAGCAAACCATTAGGGAAGATTAAAGGCTTGATATGTTTTTATCTATTCGTTCCTTTTCTTGTTTCATTCCAGACAAGTTCTGAGCTCTGACGTCAGGAGGAAAGCTTGATGATGGAACGACGCGATGTCGTCGGTTTCCGACTGACACTCAGCTATGCGGACAATTTTAGCTGCGCAGATCTGACTCTGATTTCTGTCATTGTGTACAGAATGCCACATAAAGAAAGATGTAAACTGAGGAAAAGAAACTATTTTTCTTATCTGTCAATATCGACGTTTGACATGTTATAAAACAAACCACTATTTTTTAATCTTATGTATTCCCTCGTACTATTGAGGGAAATTTGAAGAAATCAGAAATATATATATATATATTTAATTAAAGAGGTATTGAAGTTGAACATGTCATTGCACATTATACTACAGCTGGCTTTACGTCTTTTTTTGTATTTTAAAGGTCTATTCTGACTGTTTCTCATACGTCTTGTGCAAAATATATAATTTCAAGATTTATATAGCTATTTCTGGGCTTTAAATAAAGTCCAACTCCCCAGCTAATAAACTATTTTAAGCAAGCTTAAGTGAGGAATCATTCATACAGAAAGAGCGTCTGCATAGTGCGATGGAAAACAAGTAGTGCAGTTTGGTCTTTTGTTATTAAATGGAATTCATGGAATTATCTTCTGCAAGTTGCTTTTAATTAGAACAATAGAGATAAGATTGAGAGCCACATGGAGAGAGAGTCAAAAAAGCAGAGAGGCTTTAAATAGATACAAACTATTTGCTCCAGTAATGTAAAGTTAAAAGCCCCCTTGTATTTTTTTTGTGTTCAATTACTTTCCAAATAAAGAAAGAAACTTGAGTATTTATGATGCAGAAAGATAATAAAAGAGGATTTTCTTTATTAAAGCATGAGGATGATACATTTTTAGGTTTCTTTAAATAGTAAAGGAGAAATTTACTTAAAGTTGTACGTTTATTGAGTTGTCTGTTGCTTTAGGCCACCTGGACTTGCTTTTAGTGGCTGTTTATTATTTTTAAGCATCACCACCTAAAGATAGGTTTGCTTCTTCGTATTGAAGACAAGTGGAGTATATAGAATAGGGTGGAGGACACAGCAACCTCCTCTCAGTAACAAGTCAGATGGAGAGTGTTGTTATTACACCGTCACTTTTAAAAGTTTAATAGCTAGAACTGGTGACTTTTTTTTTGTTGTGGTTTGCCAGTCCCCTTAATGCAAGGAGCTGCTGATCCAGCAGTGGTACTTTCAGCTGTACTCTGCAGGGAGCCATGGGATGCTTGTTTTACACAGTATGGGGAAACACTGCAGGGAGGACAGACAGAAAAATGTTCCCCTCATCCATGTAAAGCACAGGTGCTCTCAGGTACTCATGCAAGGTTTTTGCACATACACTGGCCTGATCTGTGTTCCCTACATGACAGCATCATTTCTGTTTTTAGTAGTCTGTTTGGCTCAAATTTGAGCTGAACCTGGTTTTCTGTGTACGAAAATAAAGTAATCTTTGTTTTTCTACACGGATGTTTTATTTATTTATGAGGAAACGAGTAAAAACAAACAAAAAATCTGTAGTTTATGATTTATTAGTTGTTTTTAAAAGAAAGTGGAATGCTTAATCTTTAGCATAAAATTACAAGCCTTATGCTTAATATAAAGAAACCTAAAATAGCATCCGCTAAAAGTTTTCAAAGGAAATAGTTTAGAGTTTTGTCAGTTAAGCATGTCTAGGTTCGATCAGTTTCCTATCCTATGTATTTATCTGCTGTGGTCTTCTGCTGCTGTAGCCAATCTACTTCAAGATTCAATTTGTTTTGCTCTCAGACATTGTATTCAACATACCCTGATTGCATTAAGTGGTTGTTTTAGCTGCTGTTCCCTTTCTTTCATCTCAGGGTATCTACTCTCCTCTGACATGAGCTAGATCGGGCATCCTCTGAAATTCTGAAATACAATTCTGCCTCATAAAAGTCTCTGGAATCAGCTTTTGACCCCATTCAGATGCTCAGTTTGTTCGAAAGCATTGAGTGGCTGCCATTTTGTTGAGCAAGTTACTTTTCGTGTTAACAAAACTTTGCACGTATGTAATAAATTTGGCCGGTGGGTGCGTAACGCAGCATAATTTAAAAGTTCAATCCGTTCATTATTAGATCTGAATGGTTCTCAGATTGTACAATAGCTAAATTTGGAAGAGCAATGTACAAAAAAAACATATAATAAAATATTGCATCGAATGTTTCATGTGATGCTCGTGTTTTAATTTTTTACGAGCCTTTAATCAAAGCACAGTGTGACTATGTTTCAGTGGATCCATCTTTGATGGATGTAGCCTGTAGTCATGGTGGTTTCTGCTTAGTTTCTGTGGTGAGCGTCATGTGTTTGGAGACAAATAAACTTTCTTTTCGTGGAGATTTTAAATGTGATTTTTAGGAGGGGTTTTTTTGGGGGGGGGGGACTTTGGGGTGAGATGATACTGGAAGACAGGATTGTGTGATGGTTGTTTGCATGTTTACTCTACATAAACTGCACATAGCCACTCAAACAAGTGAGTGCTTTTTGAGTTTTTTCCGCGCTTCGGTTTGTTTCCTTCCTTTATGCGTTATCAGATGACGGATGGACAGGCAGATGATTGGCTATCATCCATCATAAAGACAGACTACTTTCCATTCCTCTTTTACCATTTGTCACATGTTTCTCAAAATATACCCTTCCCCTTCGCCAGCCCACTATTTTCTTTCTTTTTTGAATTTTAAAGAAAGCTCTGCTATTAAAAGACAAGCCTGTCCTGCTCACAATTAAAACGCACCTCCCTCTTCCCTTTTTCCAAGCAGGCTCATAATAGGAAATGCCCCTGTTATCTTGCTGGGTACTAGCATATTAATTTAAGCCAAAGGCTTAAGGTGTGGATACATGCTCTGCTGTGTCCTTGCTCCGATAAAGCTTGCACACACACAGGCTGCATTCAATAGAGATTCCTCTTCTTCAGGTTAGTTTTTGTCTTCTTTTTTTCCCCTCCACAGTTTGAGTTCATTATGCTTGCTATGGCACAAGAAAACCAAGAGCAGATAAGCAAGAAAGCTGAAGTGAGAACTGCAGGAAGTGAAGGCAGAGCAAACTGGGGCCCTTAAAGCACAAGGACATTTCCGCTGGGTCCTAAAATTTAAGCGAAGACAGAAGTGACTGAAAGTAATATGATGAGAAATGCAGGAAGTTGTCTTTAAAGAGAAATTGTCTTTAAATTCAGAAAATCTGTGTTTTTGTGAAGCAGCACTATTGATTGGTTTTGTTCATTAAGTAAAGCCACGTTGCTTACCCAGAAAAGTTCTCACTTCGATCATCTGAGCAAAAAAGCTCTTGAATATCAGCCTAATCTGACCTCATGTGAACAGAAGGAAAGCAACTATTTAATTCATTTTTTCAATGCAAACTCTTTCTTTGTACAATCTTTGGTTTTAGAAAGAGTAACTTACCTCCTATATCATTTTTGGGAAATGATAACCTAAGTTTCCTTCACGATGCTGCTTCAGTTTTTAAGAATGTTTTAGCCAGAGCTGTCTGATGCATTTCAGTCAGGATGGGGAATTTAATCACACATTTCAGCATCTTGGTTCTTTGGATCGTTTATCTTTTATTTTTTATTGGAATACTGTAAGAAAAAATTTAATAAAGTACAAAAACAACAGAGCAAATACAGCAGTTGTTTACGTTTTTGCACCCTTCAGTTGATGCTTGGTTGTGGCTTCTTTTGATTACATTTCAGTGTTTGTTTTTTTACCCAGTGCATCACTGACTGTAGCGGTTTGCATCTGCAAATAAATGATCACATTTTTCTGTAGTCTTTTTGCCAATCAGTTTTAATTGTCAGAACGTATAAGTTAATGCACATCAGAGAACAGTGTGTCTTTATGCATATGTGCCTGTGTTGAGTATAGTAAGAAAATGCTAGCGGTGGGTGAATACAACAACTTTCAAATACAGATTTGATGAAAATAAAGGCAAATATACCCATGTAATGTAATTTTTATTACCTTTTAATATGTTGTTTTTGTATCTGTGTTTGTGTTATTTATGGAATTCACTCCATCTGCCACTGTTTTTCCCACTCATTGGTCTTTCCTTCCTCAGTCTTTGTCAAGACAAGGCTGTTTGAAAAGGCTACTTGTTTCTAGTTGTTGGCTGCTTCTAAATAAACTACTTTATTCAAGAAAAGACGATCATGGGGGGGGGGGGTGTAAAGGAAACAGAGGAAATGGGGGAAAATGCACAGACAGACTGTGACAAAGTGAGAGTTCAGGTCTGAATGAGAGTAAATAGATTTTGATAAAAGCTGTTTGGGCCAAGTGAAAGGACAAAAGGGGTATTGTTGAAGCAAACTGTGGAGACTTTCTTCTCTTTCTTCTTTCTTCGTTGAAATGTTAAAGTATTCAGAAAGTTCACTTTAACAACTGTTTGCTGCGTGTTCACTGTGTGCACCCATATCCACTTGTGTCGTTTTAACTTTTTGACTTGATAGTTGTTGTTTGTCATGTTTTTGTCGCTGCTGAAGACTTGGTATCTTGCCCCTGTTGTTTTTTTAGATGGAGCATCTGGTTTCCTTCTTGGAAATCATATGATTGGTGTATATCGCGAAACCACAAATCAATAATCATATGGGTGGGTGTTTACTGCTGGGCAGTTCCTGCCTGGTCCCACGTCTCTGATTTCTCAGCATCCGATCTCTGAGTTGCTTTCATTCACCACTGATAGGTTTTACACAACCGCATCAAAGTGGGTAATGGCTTGAACTTTTATCAGAGCTTTTCTGGTCAACGGCAAAAATCGCTTTTGGCTCTAAGAATATAAATCAACCCCAATCACTGCATTCATATCCACAATGTTATAATTGCATCTAGGGCTGGACGAAATAGGATTTTTTTTCATGTCACAATATTGTTTTTTATTTCAGACGATATCGATATACATCACGATATAAAACCAATCAGAATCAGCTTTATTCGACAAGTATGTTTACACACACAAGGAATTTGTTTCCGGCTGTTTTAAGATCAAATCAAATTGTTTGATTTCGGTATTTTTTCGTGTGTGTTCAACATAACAGATGTACTGATGGAACATACAAAACACAAAGTCAATGAACTCCGCAAATAAACAAGGAACAAAAAGTAAATTCTCAGACTCTCTCCCGGTATATATGTATTTTTTTTTAATAGTTTTTAAAAAATAAGAAATAAACTTGTGTAAAATCAGTGCCCATTAAAGCAGCTTTCAGAAACAACATAAAATAAAATGCTACCATCTTATGTTGTGAGGCAATAAACAAAAGAAAATGCAAATCCAAACACTTCCAAGTATAACAGGCGAACTGACTAAATGGATATATCAAGAAATTATATCAGCATCAAATAAAAAGGCTAGGAACATAGAAAAAAAGATTATTTTTCTTTCAAAGACAGCATACATTTTCAAGAAAACATACAATTTTGATATCAAAATTTCAAACATCTAAAACTTTAAATTGGTTTGAGATAAAGTTATACTGTCGATGGGGAATAATTGTTGCCAGCCATCATCATACGGTGTGGCCATTAACGCCACATCCACCACCATTAGCGGTCTGTTTTTTCGGCGGCTTTTCCCGCGTCTGCCACGAATACAGCGGTAGTTTTAATCCCCACTACATTCACCCATATTTGCGCTGCTATGAGCCCCTCTCCCACGCAGTCGTACTATCGCTTCTTTGCCACAACATCTCTGGGCCGCAGCCTGAGAGTGTTTTACAAACTGTTTTTACTGGTAGACTTTCAATAGAACAACTCCCACAATTGCTGCCCCGCCAACTCCTGGTGAAAAGTAGTAACAAGATTCAAGATTTGCTATTCATCCTCCACACAGCCACTGGAAACACTACTTCAATCCAATCAAGTGCAGGCGACAGGAAGATGAGGATTTTACGACGCCATGCAGTCTTCCTTCACGCAAAACACTACCGCTTTTGTCCACACTGGCCACGAAAACTGAAACTTCTTTAGTGTTACAATTTAAAATTCCTCTTGAGGGTGGATTTAGTGTTTCATACCTCTTTAAGTGACATGATCACTGTTTTCTCGTCAATGTTTGGCCGCTTTCTCTCAGGTGCCTTGTTCCTACTTTTTTCAACAGTTTTAAAAACAAATTTCGTAGCTTTAACATGGAAATAATTATAACTATTTTGAGGTACAAGCCTGAAAACCATAAACAGGAAAACATTTGCAAAAATGCAAATAAGTATATGCCCATAAGATTCCGCAGTTTCCCACTGGGTACAGTGCTCCTCTAGAAAATATGTTGTGATTTTATTATAAGACATCTATCAGAACAAAAATACAGATTTTAAGCCTGCAGTGCGGTAGCTAACAGGCTTCCTTTTTCAGTAGGGAAAATTGTTTTGACTGACGTACGGCACATAAAAGAAGTGGAAGAATTCACCTTATTGCTTTTGGGAAAGTAAAGGAAGTAAGTGAAGGAAAGAGGGGAGTAGACCTTTTATAAAAGGAAGACATGTGAGTCTGAAAAATGTACAGACCCGCCGCAGCAGGGTGCTTTTCTCTGAAGCACAGAGCAACAACAACAACAAAAAAGAAGCTTTCCAAAGAGACGGGAGACAGAAAGGATCCCTGGATGCTGTGGATTTTAGACGAGGGGAAAAGGACGGGAAAAGAAGACGGCTGAAAAAAAGGCTCGACTGGTGAGAAAAGAAATCACAGTACCAAGAGGACGGTGAAAACATTTACATGAAATGGTTTGCTTTGAGAGGTGACCCACATCAGTACAAATCTCTGGTGCAGAATGATTTTAAAGAAAACTGTAGTGTTTAGAAATGTCTGGAGATAAAAGAGCATGACAGCTGGAATTGGTTAAAGTTTCTAGTTTGGATAGAGTTTTTTTTTTTTTTGTGACTGGTGCAGAAACGTATGCGGCAAAAGTCTGGAGGAATTTCAAACTGGGAGAGTGGAGCTGTGGGTGTGAGCCAACGACAACCCTCATACAGACTGGGAGGTGACAGGATGAAGGAAATCCAAGATGGGAAAAGACCTACTTCATGCTGATTTGCCAGACATAACAGACTTTTAGAAACACTCTCAAGCATTAGATGGCAAGATTCACACTCTTTCGGGAATGTTGCGATCTAATGATTTCCCCCTAATCCTAACAGGATTTGCAGTCGCAGTTTATTGCAGTTTTTAAAAAAATACAACTGAAAATCCCTATTTTAATCCCACCATTTTCTATTTCTCCTCCTTTCAGCTTTTCTCTTTCAATAGAAACATCTTTGAAATATTGTCAGTCGTTGGACGCTCCAATAAAGGTTGGACAAACATTAATCTTCAGCACAGTGTGACTCCTGGTGACAGTGTCCTCCTTCTGACCCATCCTCTGTTATCACGGAGAGGTAAACTTGACTCAATGTAACATTACTTTTGTTTGATATTGTTATTTGTTGAGAAATGTTTGTTCTTATCGGAATAAACGATCAATATCAAGCGTAGTTTATCTGCGAGACTTTTCTGATTTGTCAATATTTGACATTCCACATTCGCTGATGTTATTTGAACTGTTGGATGTAAATTATGCATTACTTCCTGAGTTTTTTTTAGGTACTAGACTCAGATCTACAGGATACAATTTTTTGTTTGGTAGATATTTATTGAATAGTAACTACCATCATTGATTGTTTTTTGTCCTGAAATCAAGGCCGCCATATTTGTTGTTATGAGAATAGTTGCTCCTTTTGGGCTATTTACAGAGAACTTTTCTGTTGATCCCCTAATCTGAATGTTTTATCCACACTAAAGCCCTAAGCTTGTTACAGATCTGTGCTTATACGGTTTCCCCTTTTAATGCCCATCTATCCTCTGCTTCTGTGTTGTTCCTCTAATTTCATTTTCAAGCTTTCAGTAGCAGCAGCAGCAGCAGGAAACACCCTGATGAGGCCGTTTTTTCCCCTGCAGGGAATCACTTTACCGAGATAAAACGCAGACTGCTGAGGCTACTGCAGCACTGAAGCAGGAGAAGCTGCATATTTATGGCATCCTTTTCTCAAACCCTAACAGCAGAATAATTTTTAAAGGTGAAGCTAATCCAACTGCAAATATTTACTCTGTGCAGATTCATTCGAGTCCTTTTTCTTTATTTCCCTTTAAAAGTGGATTTCTTTGATCAGATTTTATAGTTTTTACAAAATCATTGAGGGCCCAGATGATAAATATTAAGTTGCATTTATACTTTTCAATTTAAGACCATGCGTTTTTACATTTCCAGCCTTTTAGCATGCATATATAGAACAATACTAAAATCTGGGGCTGTGCATATTGGACCTCATGGAAAGATGCAGGTGACACAATTTAGGTGACACATTATATTTGATAAGCCACAAATTAAAAAATAACCCCCATCTAAAAGTAGTTTTGTTACATATTCCTGCTTGTGTGCACGAAACTATACAAACAAAGCTGTTAAATTAAAAAAAATGTGATCCAAGTCGGAAATGTGTCTAGATTTTCCATACTAACTCTTAAATTACAATTTAATTCTTTATATTCTTTTGTGCTCGTTCATTCATTGCTTCTTTGCTAAACATTTTTTCACTTACGTTTTGGTTTTTTAAATGTTTGGCATTCCACCTTTTTA
The DNA here is from genome assembly GCA_032876305.1 of Orestias chungarensis. NCBI lineage: Eukaryota > Metazoa > Chordata > Actinopteri > Cyprinodontiformes > Cyprinodontidae > Orestias > Orestias chungarensis. Next base: position 549,547 of record JAVLVB010000813.1, read on the forward strand.
GTTACTGACTAATAAAGTATCACAATTACTTGGATTAGGCCATTTAACCTTTCCTGCAAACCATAAAAACACGCTGCTCTTTAATCTGTCTTATTGTAGTTTATGTTTGGAATTTATGAAAAGAAAATATCTTGTAAAATTAATCGCATAGCTAGATCTTTTGTTGCTGAAATTATAGATTTTTTTGTGTGCCCCTCTTCCCTGTCAGAGGTTTGGCCTTTTAATAGAAAATAAAGTTTTGCCCTACTTGGATGTTCAGCAGAAAATCTTTCGGTTTTCAACCGTACTCCTTACACCGGATATATGAAAAATACATAAAGTTGTTGGTTTGTGTATAACACAACTAGTACAAATTAAAAGTTCTTTAACTCTGTTGGCAAAATGGAGAGAAAACGGCTAAACCGTCAAATGATGCGTTAACACTGTGTTCCGGTCCAGAAAATGTATCTGTAATAGCAGGTCTTGCTGCAATTTTTGTCTCTCTAGCAAGGTGCAAAGTTCATCTACTAAATATTGAGACCTTCGAAGCTCGTGCACATTCCCACTCAGCAGTTGGCCTCGGACTGGTCAGTAACTAATCACTCCGACAGGATGGACAGGTCTGCTCGTTAAGCTTGCTGAACACTGACAGCTACGCCGCTAATGGTCCTAGATGGCTCCTTATACAGACCTTGCTTAAAGACGTAAAGCAGTAACAGCTGCCCTCGGCCTCAGTAAGATGTTGCACCTACCCGGACTTTGTCCATCATTTGGAACAACAAGAATGTGTTGTTCCAATATGTTGATATGGACGTCAAGCAGCGCGGCATCTGTAAGGGGGAAATTTGTGTAGCCAAGCTTTCCAGTATTTCCTTTCCTGCTGTGTTTTCCCAACCATACAGAGACTGCTCCAGAAACTTCAAATCCTATTTACTGTGATGTCGGCCTTAGCGGCTCTTTCTGTTTTGTTTTGTTATTTTCGTTGTTGTTTTTTTAGCACTTGTTCATGTGCTGTCATCTGGCATCCAGCGAAGGGAGAAAAGCAAGCATTAAGCACGCTCATCTAATTTAGCCCAGCTTTCAGGGCCGTGCTTTGCGAAGCTGAATTTGCCGGTCGACCATGCGCAAATTAAATCAACAAGGATTTGCAAGGAAGCAGATCACGTTATGGCCAGATGCCAGACAGCGTTTGAAAGCTGTATGTGAAGCTTTCTGCCAACGGGGGGGCTTGTTTGTTATCTTAATAGGTCAGGGTGTCCGCGCGTTTATAAAAAAAGATTTAAAAAAATAGGCCAAATTAAAGCCTTTAAAAAGTAGTAAAAGTAGGAAACCTCATCTGATGAGGTAGTACATTTTTTAGCCCAACTGAGGCTATGAGTTTTCATTCTCTGTAAACTTTGTTACATGCAGGCATATTTCCTTCAATTACTTGCACGGATTTATTTATTTTATGGTGCAAGTGGGACCGGAGTGATAGGGATGACATCATGTATAGAGTACGTTGCGCACGCTCTCTTAATCAATCTGGGTACAGCAGGTGTTACCAGATTGGGCGGTTTAAGTTTTGAGTTTGAGGGTAGAAATCAGGCCTGGACTGGTCATAGGGAGAACCGGGAGTATTCCTGAAGCGCCGGCCTTATATTGGCCTGCTAGCGTCTCTCTTTAAAAAAAAAAAAAAAAGTCTGCCGGCAGTGTGAATATCAGATAGACAGACCAGCACTGGGACAAGCCATAGAGGCAGTCAGGCCATAGGCACGTGAGGAGGGAAAGACGATTGGTTTACTTCAATTAAGACACGCCCCATGGAAAAACTCTAAACATATGTTTGCTATTCAAAGGTGGTGCTAGTGATGACACCAGTCCTGCTGGTACTTCAGGAGAAGTAGAGCATTTGGGAGAAGTTACAAAACCATTTCTACAGTAGAGCAACAACACATGAACACTACCAGACGTTAGCATTGACATAAATGGCTCTCAACTGTAATAATAGCTTTCTTTGCAATTTGGCATTATTCTATTAAGTGATTATGTTAAATATTTCTTTCTGCTGCTGATTTGATATGTATCCCAGATCAAACATGACCATTTGTGTAGTCCAACCTTGGATTTACTGTAGGTTGGGGTTCATTAGTATTCCCTGAAGATGTGCCACTGAGGCAGTTGATTTTTTATATGATTTGACTGTGTAAAGCTTTAACTTAGACACTTATTATTGTGTAAAATCTTTATTATCTTAGTACTATTGCATTAACAGCTGTAAAGTTGCTGTATTTTATTTGGAATTTGCTATAAGTGTGTGTGTGGACGTGCACAAATGCGTTTTGCTTGTGCCCATGCATTTAGGTGTGGGTGTGAACATGTATGTGGGGGAACATGCATGCGTGGCAAGCCCAGTGTGACCTGGTAACATGACTGACTCCTGGCCTGAAAAAAATCTCCCAGTCCGGCCCTTCTAGAAATTGCTTTGGACATAATTTGAAGTCAGATTGGCGGTTTTTGAGTTAACCTATTAAAACACATGTCCACCCGTTACTGGTTCATAGCAAACCCTCGTTGACCTTTCTAAATCACTGATTAGCCTACGTCTGGCAGGGCGTTTACAACATAGATCGTAGCGCCACAAATTATGCTAGTTTTAGCAGCAGGTGGATAAATTTAGTGGGAAGATGCCGAAGTCTGGAAAATATAAGAAGCGGCGCACGGCACCTGCTGCGCTTGGTTAACCTCTCAAATCAGTTAAACGTAATCCCGCCTTCCCCATCTTACCATTGGCTAACATCAGAGCCCTTTGGTGCATACGTTGATTTGATTGGTCGCCACGCCCGTTAGCTGCCCCAGTCAGGATCGAGAGCCGCCGAAGCATTAAGAAGGCGGGGCTTCGGAGCCAACCGAAGGCTTTCATTCGATTCCTGTCGTCGTTTAACCCGTACTCTCTCATCTGGTTCGTGCAGAACCAGGAAGAGGTTGTCCGTGACTGAAGCCGTCAGTCGTCACCCCTCAGTGCTCTCCGGTTTATTCCCACCTCGGGAGAGTGTGCGTCTCAGCTCACAGAACAATGCGAGGATAGGCCATTTTGACATATTAATAAAAACTATGGACCAAGGCATGTTGTTAAATCTCGATTAATCCAACTCCTAGAGTTCCCACTTAATTGTAGCTCATTTGCTTGCTTTACACTCGTATAAGTCTACAGAGCTTCTATCAGACACTCTTTCACTCCGTGACATCTGTGATATCTGTCTGTCACTACGCCGGTATAGTTGTTGCTTCGTGCTGGTAGTAAAAAATATTTTGAAGGTAGTAAAAGGTAGTTAATACAACTTAAGGATCTCTGTATATAACCTGTAGGTGAACTGAACGATGCTGAGTTCTGCTTTGTCTGGTTGCTCACACAGCGACATCAAAAGGTCATTCCATCCCAGGAGCTTACCATGTTAGTGTTAAACTTTTTACAGATTTCTGTTGTGGCCGTTGTTCCTGTTCAGCTCCAAAGTAGAAGTAGTAAAAAAATAAAAAAAGATCTTTTCTGTAGAAGCCCTGAGTCACCAAATGATTTATAAAGTTATGAATCAAACTACAGCGGGGTGTGTCCCTATCCTTCCAAATAAAATGACCAACAAAGGGATATGTCCGCTTTCCAGAGATGAGATTTCTATTTTAACTTGGTACGGCCATTTGAGGAAGAACTCATTTGTGACTGAGCGCGAGAGGAAAGGAGTGGAGGGCTGAGGCGCCAGCCGAGAGGATATGTCTGGCAGCCGTGTCATTTTGCCACATCAGGGATTATGGGAGAATCATAACAAATAGGCAGGATGACAAACGACACCTAAGCAACCCTGTAGTTTGCGAGTGGGGTATGTCAGATTTAGTGACACCGTTATTTGTCTGCTTCCTTTACTGACTTGCTATTGTGACATTCAGTAAAGGTTGAGTGACTTCAGTCATAATATTTGTTTACAAATGCTAACTAATAAAAAATAAAAAGGCTGGAGCTGCTTAGATGGCTGCTTAATTGATCCATCATGTCTTCCCTGAATTGAAAATCTTGTTGGAAAACGTCCAGTTTGTGACTGTAAACCTATGGTGCGTCCTTTATTCTAGCTACATGTACATACTATTGTAATAAGTAACAGTTTGATCTCCAGTTTCTGTAGATTTGTTTTAAACGAACCTTGTTCATGTTGCTATAGTAACTGCGTGCACTGATGCTGCAAAAGTGATTTTTTCTTTCAAACGAGTTTCTCTTAAGATTTTCCTGTGAATATGAATCTGTAATTTGCTTTGTGTTTTTCAGTTCTGAATAAGTTTTGAAGAACCCTCAACATATTTTCCCTCAGATTTTGTTCTTCACACAAACAGCTTTTAAGAATAATTTATACAAAACTGATGGCAAGTGGTTTTGCCTTTTGGTTGATTATTTTAATCAAGGTTTGACCATTTCACCAGATAGATAGTTTTACTGACTGGTTTCCTTTTGACACATTTTTTAAACGTAATTTCCACTATTGGATCAGACAAGGAAACTACCTTACTTCTAATGGCTCCACTTTGTAAAATAATTGTGCTCAATAGGAGCAAACCATCTTTTATAGATTGCATTAAAGTAGGGATGTCCTATTGCAACGTTTTCTCTTCCGATACGATACAGATATAGACCCGAAAACCTGCATAAATCGTACATACTTATATATTGCTTTTCTAGTGTGCAATCTGAGAAAGCGCTAGATTAAGAGATATTACTTAAAATGAAAACGCTATCTTACAACAATATCAAATCAGCAAACACTTTTGTAGTGATCACTCGGGTCTTTATACTGACAAGCTGCTTGTTGGAGTGTCGATAACGGATTTTTTAGATGCAGGCAGATATAATCCGATAGTTTTGTTGCTGATATCGAACTGACATCCGATGTCGAAATCAGGATCAGGATATCCCTATTCTAAAGTCTTGCTCTGTAATACCTTATTAAAATGGGACATGTTGTATCTCTTTGCAGAAATGTACTTAAATTAAACAATATGACCATAATTTTCATTAAGAACAACATTTGAGCCTGGAATTTTTTGGTATTTTCTATAGGTGTCCTTCAGGTTGCTTTTAACATATGAATAGAAGAAAAGTCTAAAAGAGCTAAACTTCTCTTTGTAATCTTAGTGACACTTGCAGAAAACTGCAGAATTTAGGCGTACCACACCCACACATACACATAAACACTCTCCAGACACGCGGTGACACATCAGGGATAATGGATGTGTAATGTGTCTAGGAAAACATGTGTGCGCTTGTGTTGGTTGTTTCCTTGCAGTTGTGTCATCCCTAACCGCTTCATTCTGCAAACTTCAAGGTACCCATCTATTCTCGAACACATACCAGCAGCCTGTTATAGACTGTCGATGCGCATTGTCAGTTTTACTGCCTGTTATTGAGAACCGTTGGTTTAGGTGCAAGAAGGTCTGGCAAGAGAAAACGAGACCCGGCAGGGATTTTCCCGATGCATGGATGCATGCTCTTAATTCTGCGCTCTTAGCACACTGTGAACATCAGGAAACCTAAATGTTCCTGTGGTTATGCTAAAGCGCATTCTTTAAGCAGAACTTAAACTCAAAGGCAGTTTGTAGCATCAACAAACGAATGCACAGGCAAGATTTCTTAGAATATTTCCTTTTAAACTCTGTCAACGAGTATTTTTAAATGAGTTAAAGTCATCATAGTTACACCTCTGTTCATAGCTACTAAAGCTACTTAGCAGTTTATATTCTTGATTAGGAATATTTAAAACATGTAACAATGAAAACAAAAGCAGTAAAACGTTTGGAAGACAATACTTGTTTCAAATAATCCCTTAGAGGAGTATTAGACACCTAATCTTTTAAACACTATAAATGCTATGTCAAACCATTTGTTTCCACTTTAGAAGCATTTTGGTGAGACTGATTGAACGGTCAGCAGTTTCTCTTCTCAATCCACAGACCTAACAACTTCCATTTTTGTTTTGGTTCTTAATGCAGGCTGTTATAAACCAACACTTTAGTTTTATTGTGTATGATCATGATTGAGATGCACCTTTAGGTATACCTATTGTTTCGATTTTCTACCAACTGTTTAGTTTCTATTGGAAGTTCAATCTCCCAAACACAAGCCCTTATGTGACAGTCATTTCTCTTTCACCTATACAATGCTAATAATTGTAGCTCACAACCTATCAGCGAGAAAAATTGTTTTATTTTCCACCTTCATTTTATTTTTCTTAATATTATTTTTCAAAACTATAATGGATCCTCAACAGACTTGGCGAAAAATGCCCTGCATGTCAAACGTCCAGGAATAAACCCACTGCCGAGCAAACATTAAAGCTCATCTGAAGGTTTTCCAGGGAAGGCTGTCGGGCAGTTTATTGTGCCGATGTGAATGAACCCTTTTGAGATAATCCCGTGTACCATTAATACAACCTGTGCTTTCGCCGCTTTGCTGATATTTTGTTGTAGGAGAGCGGCAAGCCAAAAATAAATAAAAACTGCACCGCCTCCTAAGAGATTGATAATCAACTGGGTCTCTCAGCAGTTTGTTGTGCTTCAATCACTTCCTTGTTTTTTTTATTTGTTTTTTTTTCTCTTAACCTTCCTCTTGAACTGTGTGATTTAACATTAAAACAATGGAGGACTTTTAATTGGGTAATGGATCCAAGCATCAGTTGTAGTTCTACCTTTATAGACCTTCACATGAAAAGCCTCTAAGCCTGACATTCGATACGCCCGCGCTCATTTAATGGGCCATTATTTGCACAATATAAAGGTCATTATTGCCGAGCGAAGTCTGCTTTTATCCACACCATCTCTCTAGTTTTCTTTTAATTAGTCATGTAGAAAATCAATTAGGAGAATACTCTTGAAGCCTTAATGACTTATGAGATTTGACCCCCTGCGTTTTTGTGCTTCATGTTACAAAGAGAAACTTCTGATGTTTCTTTTTCCTCTTTTCTTGTGTCAGCGTCTTCATGGACAGATCTGCTGACAGAACACGCTATAAAAAGGAGCTTAAAGCTGTTAACAAAGGGAATCCACCTTATGAAGGAAAAACAACAACTTTGAAGGCACGGCTTCATGTTTTTTTGTTTTTCTTTAAGCAGTTGCCGCCAGTTTTACCACAATAACGAGAGCCGCAACCAGCTGTTTTATTGGCGTCCCTGTCAACAGTACAATAAATGTCGGATCAACAAGGGGTCACAACACAGGAAATTAGCCACTGTTTGCTTTCACTCGTCAATTCCTGCTCCTGCTAATCAACAGCAGAACGCCTCTTCGTACATCTCAGTGGCTTTGAATGTGTGTGGATAAATACCATATTTTAGACTTGTATATTAAGCTGTGTGTTTGTCAATTTGGTTTTGTAGTCTTGAGAGTGAAATGACTGAGGAGTACCGCTTTGTGCGTATGTGAACATGTGGAAAAATAATCCTTGGTATATTAATGCTGTGCTTGTGAATCAGTTTGTTGTTGTACCTAAATTTTGTCAACTATCTGAGAATTTTGTCATTGTGCATCCATTTGTTTGTACGTCTTATATTTGTATATTATTATAAGATATTGATTTAAACCTCAATACAAGATTCAGCCAGGATTTTCTCTCTTTCGGGTGATTGGTCAGTATCATGTCAATCACAATAGTGACAAACACAATAGTGACAAAATTGTGACAAAATGTCTCATTAGTCTAGTGTTATACCACAACTCAGCATTGCCTCTATGTTTGGGTCAAGTAAAAGCTGAGTTATTGGTAATTGTGGATGGTAGCTAACTAAATCAATGCTTTTGTACCTAGAGTCTCCCTTAATGCCGCCTGTGTGACAGCAACGGCATGAAAAGCCATTAGTGTCTCTCATAAATAGTGGTCAACATTTCTCTCATATATCTGCCACACATTTGGAGCGAAGGAGAACTAGCATCCAATTAGAACGGATTGAGGGTTTGGACCCGACAATGCCTGATTCTGTCAAACCCATCTGTAATCCGACTGGATCGTTAATTATTAAACCAATTGGCAAAAAAGGATAAAACATCCTAGTCAAAATTGGTACTTGCAGGTTGATCTCGTCTGACAGTTTGGGAACTGGAGTTTGAAGTTTAACATATTTCTTTTTTCTTTTTTTTTTACCAAAAAATTTGTAACTTTTGTTTTTTTCAAGTACAAATCTTGTTTTCTAGCTTGTATGTACAAGAACAATTTCTGAATTACAGGCACAACATTTATAGACTGTGAATTTTAGTTGTACACTCACACACAATTCACAAAGCAGAAACTTTCCGCCAATAATTTTTTTTACAAGGTTACATCACTCCGTCCACAACTGTGCAGTCCGATTTAAAAGTATTTGATTGTAATCTCTGCCTGTATGACTGTTGCCCGCTTTATTGTGAGAAGTTTTTGAATTGAAGCTGCGTTTGACCCATTTGTGGCCCCCAAAACTGTGTGCTGCTGTGAAATAATCCTGCAACGACCCAGAAAGTCATTTTCCCAAGCAGGTGGTCATGTGAGCCGTGAGTTTAATAGCAGCACTATACTGTAGCGTAAACTGTGAAATTGCAAAAGGCAGCGGTTGGGTTCTGATTTCAGAGCTGGAGTCTGCGTTAGTGATGAGAATTAAAAACTTTGACTCTGTATGACGAGGGACTGATGGCACTCAAAACAATACATAACAACATAGCCTGGATAACTACTTATTGGAGTATCGGTGAGAAGGCTGCATGCAGTACTTCACCTTTATCAGGTATAGTAAGGCTAAACTATTATGGTTGCCCCAGATTTCCTGGTGTGAACTTTATTTTTGAGACTCAATAGATGACTGATGAGACACAAATTATTTGTAAGCACTGACAAAATACTACTACAACCAGCGAAGTGTTTGCTGCAAAAAGCACCTTAAGGTTAGCATCAGCTTTGGAGCTTTGGACTGGCCCCCATAAAATATACATATGTTCCCTCTTTTGTTTTACTCCTAGCATGTTGTTTCTCTATTTGATTTTATTTCCAGTTGTTTGTACAAGAAAGCAGCAGAAAAAAAGTGAAGACATGGAGCAAAGTCCTGATGTTTAAAAATCAAATCTCTGTTTGCTTTAAGGATATATAATATTGCCTGGACGAGGCTTATAAATCGTGGTTGTTCCTCATCTTTGTCTTGCATTGTAATCTGAGTGTGCTGCCGTTATTTAGAAGAACAGGAATTTTATTTTATTTTTTCAGTGTTTGTGGGGAAAAAAGGCAAAATATGGAATAAATCCAGAACTTATTTAACTATTAATATACAAGTTCAAATAAGTGTTTTTTACATATTCCTCTTAAAGATATAGGAGAGGATCTTCAGCTCATTCTCATTTTCGCAACTTTGCGCATGAGCAACCTCGTCTCCAGTAACACCCCCTGATATCGGGAGCGCGCACGTCCTCAGCACATGCAGTCTGTTTACATCTGCGGGACCACAGCCTCTGGCGCCGCATGCATTTTCGCTGCCGTACGGTGAGAACCTCTCTTCAATGGTGAAAGATGCGTCTTGTCCGTCCCGTTTTACTTCCTAAACAACAATCTGCGCATGCGCGAATTCAAACATGAGCACGCGTTGTACGGGTCGGTTGGGTGGGGACATTAGTGATATACGTCATCGCTTAAATTTTGTTTCAGCATTAACAGCCAGTTATTTTTCACCACCGGTTGTTTTTGATTGGCTGTCATTTTCAATGGTATTTTCCATTGAAAATGTTCTATTGAAAAGATCCGATCCTGTCCTATACCTTGAAGTAAAGACTCTACATGGTGGGTGACTTATCTATTAATTTGCTTGCATAAGAAATGTAAATATTCTCAAATATGTACTTGGAACAGTTATGTTCGGCCAAATGTTTAGCTCTCTGCTTCTCTGGCCTTTTGGAAAGATTTACCTTATTAAAAAAATACTCTGTTTAAATTGACCCTTTATTCTGATGGTTAGAATACAAAAGTAGCATTTGTAGTATTTGTAGTCTATTTTTTGCCATTAGAATCATATTAGAATTGTATACAAACCACAGTTTATGTTTTGCAAAGACTTTGTTTGTGGATATGGAAAATCTGGGAGGGAAATTTTCCTGGAAATATTTAAAAAATAGTCTCATTCCATTTACCTGAACTACATAAACATTAAAATTCAAATGATTCTTCCGTTTTGAAGCCTCTAGCATCCTTCCTCTAAAACCCTCAGCTGAAACCACATCTGTCTGCATTTTTTTAACCCATGACTCTGCAAGGTTTTAGACACAGGATGTTTACGACAAAACGAAAAGGTTGAAGATTGACTGTTTTCCCAGCGAACGGGAACAGTCCTCCAGTATGTGGAGGGGCCGTTTGGAGTACAGCGTGTGGTGAGAAGTTTGAACCTCGGAGGACAATCCCAACAAGCTGCTTTGCTCCGTGGGGGAAAATCTTTCCAGATGTGGTTCCCGTCTCACGGCCTCTGAAGAATCGGCTTGAAACTGCATGCGGGTGGCCTGTTTACATTCCACCGATTCCAGCGGGAGATTTGCTCTCTGTTGTCTCATTCCTTTAGCTGCTGTGCCTGAAAAGGTTCATAGTCTGTGCTTTTGCATTAATGTTTGATAGTTTCAGTCCTTAACAGAGCTCACAATAACACAAGCATCCTAAATTATATTTTAAAAGGAAAATAAATCTCTTTTGCTTTAGGAATACTGGGTTTTCTGATCTCAGCTTAGATAACATGTTGATATCTAGGAAGTCTTACACAACAGGATTGTTTCATAGAAGTGAGGGGATTTCATGTTATTTCTGTACTGAAGCAGCTTAAGGGAAAACCGTTTCTCTAACCTTGTTCATGCTGATAATTCCTCCTCTGGGCTCTCGTGAGCCTCGCCTTCTCACCTGAATGTAAATTGGTTGCCCTTTCTATCTGCTTGTTTAATGTGTAGTTTACTGAAAACACAATTTGTTGTCTTTGTGTCATTTCAGAGAGCAGCTACTTCCTTTTTTGTTTTTCAAATATTGTATATGACGAAGAGTAAGCATCAACTGTTGCTGTGCATCTCTTTGAAAGACACAAAATCGTTCTTCCTGCAACTGACAAGTTCCTACGAGATGCAATCTGACCAGCGTTCAGGGGTCGCAGCCCTGAAAGCCTGACCCACAATATTTCTCGATTACAAACACCGGGAACGCCCCCAACCAGTCAGACATTAGTCTTATGTATTACGGTTTGTTGCTACTTTAGTGGGAAAACATCATCAGCCATTAGCAGCTGCTAACGGATTCATTGCATTGTTGGGTTGCTTCGTGGTGTAAATTGTGTGAGGTTTACTGGCTTTACATAATGGTTGGACGTTTAGCTTGTTACTGGTCTGATCTAACCATTGGATACCGATAGCGAAGACAGTTTTGTGATAAAAAGCTACAAGTACAAACCAATTTTCTTTCTTTAAAGACATCCAATCCATCAAAACAATAGATTTCGTCAGAGGCTTTCTCTTTTAAAAATGCTTTTGGCGGTTCCTTGGCTCTCGTGCTTTGTTGAGTATTCAGTTCACCTTGTTAGGAGCTTTATGTAACTAAACTTCACACTGGATTTTGATTCGCATTGAATACTCAGTATTTAATAAATGGGATCATCTCTAAACTTATCTCCCAGTCTGGACATTAGCTTTTGAGCGCATTAAGACCTGAAATCCCTGCACATAGAAGCGACTAAACATAGATGGTATTTGATAGTTGCTACAGCCTGGTTTTACACTGCAAGTAAATGTTGCCACAACCCTGAATTCTCTCCTCCTTTAGTCGTTATACTTTGGTTGTGCGTCTACGTGTATGTTCTTTGTTTGATGTCTTTCTAGTAGCTGTGACAGATCTCCAGTCCGTCGTGTAGCCAAACAAGGTTTTATACTAATTTTTTTCTACATGCTCCATCAAATGATTCATAACCTTAAATTGTGCTTTACTTGCGTGGCTTTAATATTCAGGTGCGAGCTTGTCCACTCCACTTTCTCCTCACTTTCCTTCCCAAATTATCCTTCAACTGTAACTGAGTGGATTTTCCCCCGGCCTCGTCGGCCACCTCCAAAGCGTCAAAGTGTGAAGGTGCCTCTGATGAATTGCAGCACACTGACTGATTTAATGTATTCTCCATCTCTCACCCCATCTTTCTCCCTCCGTGTCTCTGTCTGTCACCCCATGCTAATTGGACTGTTGCACAGTCTCCGTCTTTATCCAGGAGACTGTGAACGGCGGTCCATTTTTACCAGTATGATTCTGAGCAACGCTCTGGAGCGCATTTGCGAGCTGAATAATTGTGTGGGGCTGCGTCTGTGTGTGTGTGACTGACAGCAGATTGTCTGCCACCAGCAGGCATTCTGTTTACTGCTCTGGTGCACATTCAGCCGCTTCATTTGGTTTTGGTTCTCCCCCGGGACGCGCTAAGCCAACCCCCCATTAGCTGATTCGAAAAGGACTGTTGCTGGGTCTGCTTTGTTTTTTTTCTAAATAGAAATTCTGCCGTGTTATGAAATTATTAGACAGGGGTTGGTCCTCTTGCTCATGTTGAAGGGCGGTGCCGGCAAACTGTTACAAACACATCTCTAGACCATTAATATATGTCTTCCCTTCAAGATGAAAAAATCAATGTAAAAAACGTAGATGAATAACTGGTATTACTAGTATCTTACAGTAATTGTTTTTCCATGAAAGGTTTTATACCAACCACTATATACCATAGTTTGCATTAGATTCATTACTGGCGACCACTCCTGCTTTACAAAAGTGCCTAAAAAGTGCAGGTTTTTCTGTACATGCAGCTGTGTTCTTTTTTTTCCTTATATACAGACTTGCACATGGAGATAGACCTCCTTACAGTGGTCCTTGCTGAAGCTTCTTATTTAAATAATAATAATAATAAATGGGAAAAGCCTAAGGTGCATCTGGCTGATGAAACCTAAACCGTGGTGGAGCAGCAGATGTAGTAAACGGCTTTTGTACTGAGCGTTAAAGCTGTTAATTCACATGACATGTATCGAAATCATTGAAACAGATCAACTTGAACAAGTAAAACCACTGTTGTTCGGTTTTTATTGCATTTTGAATGGATATTAGCCAAGTCTCTTCATTTAAAAGGCAACTTCCAGGCTTAGTTATTAAAAACCTATGTAATACTTTTAATACGTTGTTTTTTTTGTGCAAAATTTACTAGAGGTTGGAGGTTTGAGCAGTTTTGAATCTAAATGTTGAGCTGACCTAAGGGTTCATGAATTTTGATCTTTAATAAAATTGTCAATTAGTCAGTTTAAGTTTAGTATTTTCCTTGTCTGCTAGATTACATACAACAACAAAAACCGCGTTTACAACATTTATAGTCTAAGAATAAAAATTGATAATGGTGAAAATTAAATCCCAGACCTGAAATAGCGCACTAAATAAGTAGATTATTGTAAAAAAAACAATAAAGCATTATGACATAATCTTGTGTAGCAGTCTGGTTGGTCTCATTGTTATTTAGCTGTTCTATTTTGGGTTCAGAGGTACGCTGTTAGGAGCCGCTGATATTCAGAACCGTATCTCAGGGACCACTCTGACACCGATCCAAGCTAGAGGGTAAGAACTTCTCAGCTCCCCTCACTATCCTCTGCAGGGCACTTTAATTTTCTTTGAAAAATTCAACATGGTGAGAACCTCCCACTTCTTTGGTCGCCTCACCTCCAAACCTTAAATCACTGATTAACTTTTTGTAATGAAACTAGAAAATCAATTAAAATGATAGATACATCATAAACAAATCAATTTGAAAAAGTTTTCCAATCTAAGGAAAGGAAACTAAACCAAACAAAGATTTACTTGATATGGTGACATCATGTAGATGTTTTCTCTGCTTTTGGATTTTATGTTACTCAATGGAAAATGTTATATAGTCCATGTAGTTGGAGTGTGCATTATCAAATATTTGATCGATATCATGATACATTTCTTTTCATAAGAATTTCGAATTACCATTTAGATAAAAATAAAATTAAATGCAGCTATTGTGCAATATTAACCACTTATCTTTATATAAATGGTGTCCCAAAGAAGCCTATTTTAAAAGTGAATGTTTTAAAAGAGCAATATTTTTTTTTTTATATTGTTATAAAATTAAAAATCCGTAATGCAAAACTTAACCACCCCCATACTCAAATAGCCGCCCGCGGGCATTTTTTGTGGCCCTTTGGGTGTCTATTAATGGCGCACGAGTTGTTTTGAAAAGTTTTTTTTTAATTATAAAAAAATAAATAAACTTAATCGCGTGCTCCTATTTTGAAATCGCGTGCTGCGATCTCAATACGAGGCTGAGTGTTGCCTCCATGGTAACAATAAACAGATAGCAGCCCTCCCAAACTCGAAACAGTCACTCTCAGCAGCAGCCACACGTTTACCGACCGGAGCATTAATGGCATGCTCGAAATTTGCTCCAAAAAGAAAACTGGACAGAAAAACCGCCAGTTCCAACCAGAGTGGACAGACAGTGCACATCCTTACAATGTTCGGCTCCACATACAGATGTGAATCTGCGTTCTCAAATATGAACATAATTAAAAATCAGTACCGGAGTCGCCTAACCAACGAGCACATGCATCAGTGTGTCTCCCTGGCAATCACACCATTTAAGCCCAGGTTTGAAACATTGGCCAAAGAAACATGAGGCCATTTCTCCCATTAAAGGGCACATGTGAGAAATGTGAAACAGTTCTTGAGATGCATAGTTTGTCAAACAAAGCACAAGAAATGGGCTGTCTGAAGGCTATTTTTATTTGGGATCTTTAACAGGGTTATGTTTGGTTTTATTTAGTTATTTATTTAAATATATGCCCAAATTAAAATTATATTTTGATTTAAGGTAATATTTTTGTTTTTTATAAAAAGGAAATGTTATAAAATATGTTATAAATGTTATACATATGTTATATTGTTATGATATGTTATCATACACGGCCCCAATAAATGGCCCCTTGAGTCACTGAAAAAAAAGTGGCCCCTCATCATTTCTATTTGAGTACCCCTGCTCTTCCATATAGCATTTTAAAGCCAATCTATATAATAAGTCAAAATCCATTTAAACTAAATAATAATGCTTAGTGTTTCCTCATTTTCTTTAATAATGCTTCTCTTGCTTTTACTCAAACTCTCTCTCTCTCTCTCTCTCTCTCTCTCTCTCTCTCTATATATATATATATATATATATATATATATATATATATATATATATATATATATATATATATATATATATATATATATATATATATATATATATATATATATATATATATATATATATATATATATATATATATATATATATATATATATATATATATATA
>JAVLVB010000813.1:565000-588703 GCA_032876305.1 Orestias chungarensis
TGCCCTAGTAGCTCCCCTTGTCCGACTGACCCCCGACTGCTGCAGCTCCTGATTGTAGATGGGATGTGCCCTTTAATGCCCTTTGGGCTCCCATATTTTACCATATTTTTACTAGAGGATGCAGCATTGTTCCTCTGGAGAAAGCTATAGAGGTGGGAAGGAGGACAGGGAAAAGAACAGTTTTAAAAATCTACAATAATGCAGCTCAACATAAAGCCACTTTGCACCTTAGTGATGTTTGATTGGTTTGGAAGGGGCAGAGCCTCCATTACCGACACACCTGGGTCACCTATTAACCCCCCCAACTGTCATTAGAGCCTTGTAAAGATGGACCCCATTTCCATTTCAGTCACTCTTACTCTCACACCATCCAGAGGAGCAGCTCTGGCTGTGGAAGCAACGCTTTACGGAATCATTCTGCTGTATATACACTACTCACAAAAAGTTAGGGACATTTGGCTTTCAGGTGGCTGATGCATAGCGCTCTCCTTGACGTCTCCAACATCTTTGGCGACCATCATTTCTGCTCAACGTGAATCGACTTTCATCAGAGAACAGCACTGAGGCCCACTGGTCCTTGTCCAGCGTAAATGCTCCCTGGCCCATGCAAGACGATGACGCCTGTGCCTGCTGGTGTGTTCAGGTACCCTTGCAGGTCGTCTAGCACGCAGACCACGCTGATGTAAACGGTTTTGAATGGTCTGACGTGAAACTTGGGTGCCTCTCACCTCCCTTAAACGTGCCTGGAGTTGAGTGGCATTCATCATCCGGTTATTCAGGGCGTTGTTCACAATGTAGCGGTCATCAGCATGGGATGTGGCCAAAGGACGTCCACTTCTACACCTTTCTGGAACTCTTCCAGTCTCTCGGTATCTCTGTTGCAACCTGCCGATGACACTCTGAGCTCAGTGGCCACGTCCGTCTGAGAACGTCCTATTTGAAGCATTGCAATGGCCAGGTACTGTTAGGTGTCGTCTTGGTCACAATGTGAACAGCCTGATGAGGACGACTGTTTAAACACCAGCTGTAATTGAACCAGGACATTTATTGGTGGATTCGAGGATCAAACACCTGTTGTGACTTTTGCCGTTAAGCTCCTCGTTAGAGAACAGCAATATGTGCAAAAAGTACTGAAACATTTAACAGTTGGACAGGTGCATTCAAAGCTTAGAGAAGGTCACATTAAGTTCACCTGTTAAGGTTTGAATGCATTTTGGGCTTATCCTGAAATTAAACCCGACAGCCAAATATCCCATAATTTTTATGAGTAGTGTGTATATATATATATATATATATATATATATATATATATATATATATATATATATATATATATATCATTGGATCTCATTAGCAGTTTTTACAGTGAATTACATTCCATATGGATTTCTCAGACAGACGCTATTATGGACAAAGCACCCTTCGTCTCATTCCATTCACCCCAATAATCCTCTTATCTCCGCAGCTATTTGCCTCATAAAGGCCGCTGCCAATGAATAATGAGGTGGTCATCTCTGCTAAGGTGACAATGATGGAGAAACGTTATGCATGCAGCAGTTTCACTGCGGAACAAATCGTCTAAATCCTTGTCGGTCGTCGCGCTCGTCAATGTTCCTCTGGTTGTGCTGAGTTAGTTCATATTTTTCTTTACTCCCAACTAAAAAGAGAGAAGTCAGCTCTGTATGTTGAGGATCACTTAAAACCAAGGCTGCACTCTTGTTTAGTGTGATTCTCAAAGTTCATTCCTATTCCTCTAATAGAGGAAAGACTTCTAGTATGAGTGGCAGTGGCAGTGGGCGAAGTTCTTAACACCGACGGTGAACTTCCCCATTTCAAGCGAAGAGTTAGTAAAAAAAAAATTTGAAGTTTAAATATATTTATTGTGGTGGTTAAACACGGGGAGATAAAGCAGAACAAACTCTTAGTTCCTCAGAAACACCCCACAGAGCCTAATTTATCACAAAGTTTGCTTTTTATGATTTAAAGCAATTTTTTAATAAGTAAAAGTAAGGAAAAAGTCCTACTAGAGGGGAAAAGTGAGTTTTATTTAAATGTAATCTTAATTTATGTATCCAGTAAAAGGTTTTTGATAAAGAAGGTTTACAACCCCTACACTTAAAGCAAATTATGTGATTTAGCAGCTCTTCAGTTAAATGATGGCTTTTATTCACATGAAATACAGTCGTTTGGGTTTAGTTTTGCTTTGGAACAAGATTTGATGCAGGACATTAGGCCCACCCATGTCTTCAAAACGGAGGGGAGGAGGACATGAGACTTTCCCATGGGGTTGTTGGACTTTTACTGGAAGAAGATTGAACAGACGGTCACAAGTGTTTACACAATCGCTGCGCATATGCACGGAGCCTCTGTGGCCTGACAGCCATGCGAGGTCAGGACATGACCTCGTCATGTCAGAGCATGATGAGCACAAGAAGAGCTTGGCCATTTGCCACGCCGAAAATGGACACATGTTATTCTTTGGTTGCTCAGAGGATGCTCTTAATTTATATCTGAACTTTACGGTACTAAAACAGGAAGTATGGAAAAAAATGTCCGTCCAACTTCAGGAATTTAAACCCCTCTGCATTGTATTGTTGTGGTTCATCTGTTGTTTCTCAAACCACAGTTGCACATATTTAGGGTGAAGACCAATACTGGCAATGGAGAGTATTTATGTTTTTTATTATCTAAAGCCGCTGTCAAATTATACAATAGTATTTCAGATTGGATCTTCATAAAAATCTCATTATTGCATACAATTGTAACTGTTTTAATTTTCTGCTTTCTATTTATATATTACTTAATTAGAATAAAGTTTTACCAGGAAAATAATATGCTTAAAATGCATACTCATCATTGTCATAAATGTCATATCAATTTGAGTTTTCCCCTTGTTAGCCTACTCTTAAAATTTTAGCGATTTAAAAACATATAGCCCAGCTCTATTTTGTTATGATGACTCTATGAACATTTAGGAGTGAAGCGTAGTAACAGGGTTTCTCTAACCGAAAAAATTATATATGCAACATTATAAATTTATTGTCTTGATTTATTTATTTATTTTTGTGTTATTATTTCAGTTAGAAAAACAGCCTGTTAACTTATGAACCTTATCAGGTTTGATGTCATTCTTATACCTCAGACAGAAGGATCTGGTGTTATATTTATCCTGGTGTGGATCACAGGCTCTCTACAACAACCACATAGCTTGTGTGTGGTGTGTCCCAGTACCTCCTACATAGCATAATTTTGTTAAAATCATATCCGCCTTCCTAAATTTAAACCCATTTGCTTAAATTTATTTTATTTATTTTCACATATTAGAGAGGGTGAATCAACTTAATTGTTCATGCACAAGTTTTCCGCTTATCTGTTTGCTGCTACTGTTACGTTTACAACATAATTTTCTAATTAGATATGCAAAGTATTATGGTTGCTATTTTGATATCCTTGCACAGTCATATACTAGCCTCACTGCCAAATGTTGCTGCTGTTAACACAGCTTCTACATGTTCTAGAAGCAAAGGTGTATGTTATTTTGCATCGAAACAACCAATTTATTTGTAACATGAGATCTGCACATGGTGAGGGGAAAGCCTTGTTGAATTATTGCATTTTCAATATTCCCATTTAGGGAAGATCGATCAATTCCTCATGCCAAACCAACAACCCTTAGGCCAGCCGGCGTTACCACAGCAACACTGATATGTCCTTTGATGAGATTGACCTGTTTCCACACTTTAGCACATGCACTCGTACACATAGGGGCAGTTCATCTGAGTGAAATGAATTGCATGCATGATGATGATGATGGGTCTGGCTGAACACCAGGCGCCTTATCGTGCATGCTTACAATCCTTACAATTGTTTTAATTGGAAAGTTTCAGCCTATTTTAGTTGTTCTTGAATGCATGCATGTTCATTCAAGTGATCACGGTGTCTCTGTCAGGGCAGGGTTGCGTTTGTGCTGCAGAATGTGACGAGTAGTAATTCATCAAACAGGGAGGGTGTCTGCGTATCACTATGGCTACTGTATGCCAGCCTAAGAGCTTGTTCCGCTTTTCTAGCTCTCTTTTCATTTCCACCTTGTTTTTATTTGCATTCTCTTCATCTGTACGTCTGTGTTAAACCGTTTTGTGCTTCTACTTCTTCACTCACCATTTTTATCATCATCATCATCATCATCATCATCATCATTGCTCCCTGTTTCTTGGCCACACTCCCCAATTAATCTTTACGCCCTCCCCCACTATTCTCACCCCACCATCCTCGTCACCCTCTAGTCAGGAGGCAATATGGTCTGTTCTGGTGTGCATCCATGCGCCCCCCCCCCCCTTACTTTTAATAGAATCTATCCTAATAATAAATATACAGGTATGTCGGCCTATGCAAACATTTAAACAAAGGTGTTTTTTTCTTATATTTGCATCTTACCATCAAGACCTTCCTGTAATCTTTTAAAGTAGGATTAACCATTTATCAAGAAACTTTATCTGATCATGACATCAATAGGCAATTATCAACTTCAATGTAGCTGCAGGTCAGGAAAATGTGTTTTTTCTTAATCCCCAAATAAAGAATGGAACTTTTATCTTGTAGTCTAAATAGTAGTGTGCTGTTTTCTGTGTGGGGGAACTTGTAGATCCTTGTTTGCTCTTTCCAAATTGGCGTTTTTCTCTCGATGAATCTCCTGCTGATAGGTTTTTCCATGTTGTTTTCAGAGCAGCAACATCTGTTTCATACCTAGACTTAAGCTGGAGGTGCTAAACTTTTTACTTTCTCCTACTCACTCTTCAAATTATTTCTTTGTCTTGCATGAGTTTGATCTCTTTTGACATGTTTGCTTGGAGGAGGTCTGGCTCGGCTTTCATTCAGTTGGGCCTTCTTTGTCGTCTCCACATGAGATTTTTTCTCCTGGATAATTTGAAGCTGTAATTTTTCTACCTATTGTTTAAGGGGAGAGTTATCTTTTTCACGCTGCTCCGTATCACCTGCCCTATTGCTCCCAAGCTCTTTGGATTCCTGTTGCAGAGTTTGGATGTCTTTGGACAAGTTTTCATAGAGCGTTTCCTTCTCAACTCTCTTGATGAGAGATGAGAGAGAGATTAGAAAATCTCTCGAGTGTCATTTTAAACTGATAGATCTGTTACAAATAGCAATGATCTGTCTGCTGTTTTTTTTAATAATGACGCTCAAGGACAACATGCTTTACTGTGTGAAATATTGTAATGTCTTTGTGCCTTCAACAATTTAATCTTGAAATGAAAAAGTTTTGCGAGTAAAAGCACATTACTTGCTGCAGCAGCTGCTGCAGCTTTAAGTTTTGATTAGGAAGGACATGTCGTTGTCGAAGCTTAAAATGAGTCATATCTCAGTTTCGGAAGAGGTTTCAAATTTACTTCACAGCAAAGACTTAATTATATGCTCAGCTTGAGACAATCTCAATTTACCAGGCTGTTTAAAGCTGTTTTATGTCTCAAAATGTTGAATGTCACAGGGCGCTAATTTCTGACTCTGGGGTTTTCATTACATGTTTTAAGAGGACCTCAATCCCTTTGAATCCACTTGGCCTCTGCACTGCTGGTACTTGAACTAGCGTTAAATTCAGAGTTTCTTCATCAAAAAAATAAATAAATACAACAAACCACCTCTGGCCTAATCGTCCACAAGTTGCTTTGAAAAACCTCTCTCTGGATATTTTTTTTCTCTTGCCTTTGTGCCGCCATAAATAGTGCTGATGGGTAGAAGGCACCATGTTTCCATGGTGATGTCTTACCGTGGCAGCCGGTAATTATTCTGGTCTGAGCACCAGCCGAGACACAAGCGAACCAGCACACAGTCACCAGACAGTGACACCTGGACAGGAGCCTACCAGACAGCGTCTTGGGAGGAATCTTTCATAGAGCACCTG
Source organism: Orestias chungarensis (assembly GCA_032876305.1). Taxonomy (NCBI): domain Eukaryota; kingdom Metazoa; phylum Chordata; class Actinopteri; order Cyprinodontiformes; family Cyprinodontidae; genus Orestias; species Orestias chungarensis. The sequence goes on from JAVLVB010000813.1 coordinate 570,912, forward strand.
ACGGCATGTTGGACTCATGAATTCCTCAGTTGTTTTTTGTGTCTTGTTTTTTTAAGCATAAATGAGGAAGATGAAGGCTAGAAAAAGGCAGCGTGTTGGGCTGGTTTTATCATCTTAACTACAGCACTGTAGGGACTTACCAAGAGACTCTTTATATTAGGTTAATGTGTTCCACGATACTGCTGAGTAGTGATGTCACTTAGCAATTATCTTCTAGGTTACATGACTGATCAATATAGTTGTCCTCATCTGTTTGGCACATCGAAGCATCTTATATTCCCTCCACGCGCAGCTCGATAAGGTTGCATTCGTAGACTGTTAAAATGCATTTTAGTCATTCATGGTAAAAACTGAAAGTGGTATAGATTACAAACAGATTAATGTGTTTTGTAGTTCTGTTTTGTTTTGGAGATTCAGTTTTGCAAAAAAAAAAAATTGAATATCAAATAATGCCAAAAGGGGATTTTTAATACAATATTTTGCCTACTGTCTAGAGTATGTCTAGGGAATATGAACAGTGATCTTGCAAATGAAAAGTTGTAGGTTCGGTACCAACTACCTCCTCCTACACGCTAATCTGTGCATAGGTGTATGAGTGTTTTGAGGGCAATTGTGCGAGTTGTGTGGTTGTCATGGCAAGAAAACCACCACATAATTCAGTTAATTTATCAATATTTTAGAATGTGTTCAATCGATATATGGCTAGAGCCCCTTTTGCATGAACTACGGGGGGGCATAATAGGTCTTTATCTCTTATGTGGAGGGTAAGTCTGTCATGCACACCTCACACATATTGCTCAGGTGAATGCTGCAAGTTGTAGGCCACGCCTTCTTTGACTCCGCGATCCTATCTACAATGTTTGAAAGCAAGCATAGCACCGTGATCTCTCAGGACCTACGTAAGTCACTAGAAGAAAAGCAAGGTATGTGGTTCGGATTGTGGTGCCGAACAATAATCTAAAAGATGCTGGTATCTTTCTCTGACATACAAGTATTATGAGGTTCTCACGGCGTCGCCACTTTCAGGTCAGCATTCTTTCCCACGACTTTGTATGGTCATAACAAAAAATTAGTTGGGTTTAAAATACTCCTCTTCTTCGTCTTCATCTTTTTTTTTTGTAGTTGTAATCAAATTAAAATCTGTTCAGAATTATTATTTGTTGTGAGCTACTTTTTTTAAAGTTATGTTTTAAAGATGTTCTTATTCATTGAGATGCTCCTGTGTGCGCGTGCCAGAGCTTTCAGACGGCCGGAATTTGCCTTCAAGTTCCCTCATTACCAGCCGACTTACAAGGCTTTCCTGTCCACAGTTACTGATACTCACTTCCAGAAAAAAAGCAAATCCCCTCTCCCTCAGGTAACAACCTTCCCCTGCCTCCGTCTAATTTTTATCTGCTCTCTTGCAGGCGACGCAAACCCCTGATTAATCATCCACTGTCTCAATGTGAGGCTTTTTTTTTCTCTCCCTCCTCAACAGGCACTTGAATAAGAAGTGACATTGTTGGTTGATGGCAAGGAAAACTAATCTGATGTAACCAAAACAGACCCCAACAGACCCCGACTCCAGCTGCTTAGCTGGAGCTGGCCTCATGTAAGAATAAAGCAGAAAAGAGGAGCTGGTTTAAAACATGCAACATCTCTGGTTATCATTTCAGTTGATGCAAAAGAAGGCAAATGTGCAAACTCTCCTGACTTTATGTGATCCTCGCTTATTGGCCTCCTTTATACCTTCAAGACTCACAAGACGCATTCTCTTTCGAGGGAAACATGCCACCCCTCTCCGCATGTGTGTGTTTGAGGTTTCTTGTAGCTCACACGTTCTCCACCGTAGTGTGCACCCGCTCCTCCACAGGATCCATGAATCATCTGCGATAAATCAGGGGACCCCTGTCAGATCGGCGAAGCCTAACTTTAGCTGGTAGACAGAGACGTGAGGAGCTTTCTGATCCAGTGCACAGAGTCCGCTTGCTGGCTGTGAAGGGCTCTTCTTCAATGGGGGCCACAGCAGTAGACTGCACTGCAGCCACACTTTGCTCTGCCCTGCCACCTGCTGGCCATTTCCGGATTTAGCATGGAGTAGAAATGATCGAGAGTGACTTTAAAAGAAGTCACATCAGTGGAAAGACATCAAAACATTCTTTATCTTGATTACATATATGTTGGGAGAAATCCTTAATGTCTTATGCAGTTTTCTTGTCTAAATAAAAAATGTGTTTTCATTAACAGTAATTTTTGTGCAAAACATGTTAAATCAAATAACCCACATAGTTTCACTCACATCTACTTTTTAGTGAAAATCAGAGTATGGAGTAAAATCTCTGTCAAAAATGTGTTTGCACAACTTTAACATTCATAATTGTATTTAGATGTCAATAAAGTTGTTGTACTCAAAATTCTGCTGAGATATTTGTCAGTCTGAGAGCAACCACTTGTTTATAGAGAGATATAAATTTATCTTACCCGTGATGCTTCACCTGAGGCTGTTGCACCACCCGGTCCACTGTCTTCCGCCATCTTCTAATTACCAGCGGGCCATGTTTGACGAGATCGTGGATCGATTACTCCGCCCTGTGACGTCACAGTAACAATTTTCTACTCGTACCCACAAAGAGAAAGGAAAAGTTCGTAGTCGTAAAAATGAGAGTTGTGCTCATAAGACTTTGCACTCACTGCTTTTAGATTCATACTCTCAGACTCACAAATATTCCAGGAGAATTTTGGTTTAGGTTTTATTAGTCTACAGTAGTTGGTACGAGTGTTAGAGTTGGTACTATGATACTAGGATGTCGGAATAATGATTGCTTTTTTAAATGGTAAATCTATTGAACTGTTTTTGTCTTGATGGCCATTTAAAGCTCTTTCTACTGGAGCCAAATTCACCCAGTTCTACTTAAACCTTCAAAGTACATTTATTTGGTGGTGGAAAGGAAACAAATCACTAATTTAGACATTTATTTGTTACACAAAGGCAAAGTTTATTACAATTATTGGCGAGAAGACAGCAATTTGTCTTTTATGTTTACATTTTACAAGGTTAACATGTCGATCTGTACAATGCTTGAGGTTTTTGCTCAGGTTGAAAGAATATTAATTTCTTTAAACCGGATTTTGTTTGTTAATTCGGTGAAAGCATTTGGATCGTTGTCCTGCGAAAAGACACATAGATGAAACCTTTTTTCAGTTTTCTGGCAAAGATAATCGAATGTTTGTTTAAAAATGTAAAGGTTTTCTAAAACATTCATAGCGACTATGCATCTAGGAATAGGCGATATGGATAAAAAGAAAGTCTAACAGGATATCTGTAGCACTGTCACAATAACGATGAAATAATTACAACAAACGCTGCTCTTGAAAAACATACCAAATTAAAAAATGGGCGTCTTTATGACACCAGTCACATAACTGCGATTTCAATCACTAAACTGCACACAGTAACTGCATTTTATCATATTTTCCATTTGTTATCTCTAATGTAACAAATTGCGGGAAGAAACTAAAACTATGTAATGTTTCCTAAACTTTACTAATTTCATTTAATCATTGTGACCATAAATCAGAATCGTCATCGTGGCAAGATAATTTTTAGGATGATATGTAAAAGCGCACCTTACTAGGGTCTTTAAGATCCTTCACCATTTCTAACAGCGGGGGGGCGTCTCATTAGACTAAAGCACACGGCTCCAGGTACAGTCCCATAAGCATATAGATCAGTCACAATACTTTTAGTCGACATTAAGATAGCATCCAATGGTTCCTATGGTGACAGCTACCATTTTCCAACACTGAGACGTTATCAGTTTAGTCCAAAGTCAACCTCTATATTTTATCCTGACTAAAAGGGCAAATGGGACTTTCTCTTTGCACCTTGAAGTTGGGGCTTCCAAGAACAACAGAAAAAAATCCCTTCCTGCAGTCAGAACTCCAGCTGGGAGACTCAGAGCTGTCCGATCTGCCCCCAGTTCAGTGTCCCATACAATTGCTGCATTTATTAACGTCTTACTGCTTAAACAAATATCCGCAGTAGAATTTATCTCCAAAGCAAACACCATCAAGTGCGACTTCAAGCCCAGCTCCAAATGTTGAGACGAATAAAATGCAGCATACGTCTTCAGGACTTTGTGTTTGACTTTGAATTGTTTCCGTCAGCACTTTAGTCGGAGTGACAATTGGTTTTTAATTCAGTTAAAAAACAAAAGTCCTACTCACAATAAGATCAGGGTCTATTTTCCGATCTGGTAATAGGCAACTTACATTTATACTAAATGGGTGAAAAAAAACAAGATTTTCTTTATTATTTTTTCCACAATATTAAATACAGGTAAGCCTAAAGCATTAATACAGTTTGCATATTAGCAAATGAAGAGCCAACCGGATTAGAGTGATGGCAGAGCAAGCATTCATCATCAAGATGTATCATCAAAATGCCAGAGGAAACCTTTGGAAATCCGTACATTGAGATTTTTATCAACTATCAGTTGTTTTCATTCTTAATTATCAAAATGTAAATAATCACAAACTGTGGGTTTTACCGGTGAAATTAAAATATTCTTTTAAATCTCACTGAGATTTTGATTACAATTTTGTATTTTGCTTTTATTTTCCCAGCTGGTACTTTTCCAATGTCCTCTGCCCCCACAGTGTGATGTGTCATGGCTCCGGTGCTGAGTGGAGTGCAGTGGCTGTCGGAGGCGGGAGTTGTCGGGTCGGGGGCCGATGGTGGCGCGTCATGGCCGCCGAGTGAGCAGCTGGTGTTGCTCGTCAGCCTCAGCATCGTCACCGGCTTGCTGTTGCTCTCTGTGCTGCTGGGGCTGTGTGCCAGCTGCCGAGGGTGAGGCGCACCGCACACACCAACATGAGACCTCTGCTGTAGTCTTAGTGCTGATCAGGAGTACAACTGGAGAAACTCGACAAAAAAACAAAAAAAAACAGTAGTTTATTTAATCTGTTTATTTTTAACAGGTTAACGAAATGTGTTGGATTAGACAGAAAAAAAAGTTCAATACGAAGTCTTCAATCTTTTAACGATGCTCCGGTGTTAAATGTTTTTTTGTCAGTCGTGTTTATTTCAATTAAGGTGTTATACAAAACAATAAAATATCTCTTGAAGCTATTTATTTTGCAGCCCTTTGACTGCTTTGAATCAATATGGACCTTAAAAAACAAACCACCCTCTATAAAAGCATCAGATCTGCCAAGTACATCTCAGTAAATCAGAATGTATTTTTTTTTTCTTTAATTCAATTCAATTCCAAAAGCAATGCTCACAAATTACTCGGATTTGTAGCACACACCTTTGTATTTTTTTTGTTGTTTACTGATTCAAGGTAAAGAAAATTCTAAATTTAGTTTAAAAAAAACTTGAATTATACAGAGCAATAAAACAGGATCTTGAGTTTTGACCAAGTTATGGCCTAAACCGGGGTCTCCAACCCTTATCCTTGAGAGTTATTGTTCTGCAGGTTTTAGATACATCCCTACTCCAACACAGCTGCATCAAATAATTTAGCATGGCATCAAGTTTGGCAAAGGTCTGGTAATGAGCCATTCATGTGTCATCGTATGGATGCTATTGCTGATTTGAAGGCAGATTTGCAATACTGTGTACAGGTGGAACAGGCGCCTCATATTATAGTATATTATAATGTATTATAATATAATAATCCAGACAGGTTTGGTCTCAAGAGGGGAAGTTTCACCTTTCGTTGGTAAATTTGGGGAGACATGCTAATGTTGGTTTTTGTAAACCCCGAAGTCAGCAAAGGGATCTACCGGGTCATTTGAGAGAGATATCATTTCTCTCTGCTGACCGGCTTTATGGATATGCTGACTTTATTGTCCAGCTGGAATCAGAACCTGCCCACACTGCCATCAGGAGTACCGACACCCGTATAAATGACCATGGACCAGCAAACCTGCCTGAGCTAAACCCTAAGGTGAATCTGTTTAGTGTTGTCAAAATGAAGATGTAAGCAACAGGGCTACAGGATTATCTCCTCGTAATTAATGCAAAAGGAGCCCCAGTGAAGTACTGAGTTGAAATACTGTATCGTACAGGGATGTAGTTTTATATTGTTTATATTCGTATGACAAAATCTTTTTTACTTGTATTCTGAGAATCTGACTTTTCGGTTTTTATTAAATACCAAACCGTAATAATCAGAATGAACAGATATAAATGCTTAAAATTATATTAAGTTATAATTTTCTTATTTGAAATCCATAGATAAATCATTTTTTGCCTAAAATCTAATCTATTAAGATGCACCTCTTTTGTATTTGTGTACTTTGGCTTCTTTTGTCTATTTGTTGTTCGTTCTCTATACATGTCTAGTTCATTGTCGTGTTTATTTTTCACTCTTCTATTTTTCTATCATTGTAAGTCCATTGTTGTGTCTGTTCCTTTAGAGCACCACCATGTCAGACAGAAGCCCGCTGGCCTTGTTTAAAAAAAAAAAAAAACTAAACTGGCAGGTCCATTACACAGGATTGCATCAGGTTGCACCAGTGGACCTTACAAAGTGAACAAAGAGTTTTTTGTTTTGTTTTGTTTTTTTACCTCAAGGACAAAGTCCTTGCATTCCTGGTTAGCAGTCTGCACATTAGAGGCTGATGCTTTTTAAACCAAGTGTGTTATTTGATTAGGTTTGATAGTCAAAACAATGAAGAACACACAATTCTGTGCCGTTATGTTTCTTTTGTATATTTATCCTCTTCTTTATCCTCTCTTTTTAGGCAGAAGAAAGTAATAAATGGACACTCTGCAGGAGACCAAGACAACCTTGTAAATGGGGTAAGTAGGATTAGGTTTCTACTGCATTTCAATACGAACATTAATTTTATATATAATCTATATTTATATCTCCTATTTAATACTCTGTCAGGTGCTGGATACTAATTAAAAAATACATTAGTTTTATACTATTAGTATTCAGTATCCACCACACCAAACTTGACATATCTGCAGCTTTCGCAGACTAAATTACATCATCTTAGTCTTTTCTGTGTCGCTCTATCAGTGGCTTTATTAGCGTCTGTCTCATAGAGATCATCCTAGAAAATGTTTTTTGCATCCGATTGATATATCCGCTCCAACCTTGTGCACAAACACTATTTGCTGGCTGACCAGATTACAAGAGGTGCCTATTTTGTATCACGGACAATGTCAAAGCCTGGCAGGTTAAATGGGGGTCTTAGTCTGTGAGCATGAGTAGATTTGCTTTTCCCCTTATCTGTGATCTGGCTCCATTGAATCTCCTAATGCCTCCTAATTATTTACTGTTCCGATATTATGGTCATAACTCTTTATTTTTAATTAAAGATGGAAATCAAAGAAATCAAAAAAACCAGAACTCTGTTGCCTAAACATATTACTTAATGATAGCATAATTTACATTATATTAGCAGTTTTAAGCGAAAGTGAGATTCCCAAACAAATACATTTGTAATTTTCTATCTAAGGAGGCTGGACTATAGTAACAAAATTAGATGAAGATTATTCAGGTTATAAAATAGTTAAAACATTACATCATTGAAACCAGCAGCTATGATGGTGTCTGACCACCAGGTGGGGGTGTAGAGCTTCTTCTTTTCACCATTCTCTTCTCACAGGATCAAAACAACCAACCTAGACAAAGAACCTTTCAGGCTGACACCTTTGAGGTTGTTTTCACATCTTCTGAACTGCATGTCAACACATCTCCTCTCTGTGTTAAGAACCCCCGTGCACATCCATATACTGTGTAATTGGTGTACTCCTTTAAAATACCGCTTGTTATTTAGAGTCGGGAATGGTGGTGGCAAACCTGTTACTGCAGGATATGAAGGGGTGGTGATTTATTTTTAAAGCTTGCATGTTACTAGTAGGGATTAGGTGCAAAAATAGGATGTCAGCTGAGCAAGAAAGTGAAGCTGCCAGTTAGAGATGTTGTTGAGTGTCACTTGAGGTTTTTGTGGAGGGAAGTTTGGTGAAACAAGGCAACAGATGTGTGTGTGATTTTTTATTTTTTTTTGGATTTTTTTTCCCCTTCCTGAATGAACTTTACTTCTCTTGTTGACCTCGGTTGTTTGTGGGCCACAAACACTAAATAAAATCTGACTGTTACTCCTAATTTTAATCTTAAAACAAGTTAGACCTCTTTACCGTGATGCAAGTCACGAAGATTCTGCACGCCTGGTCTAGTTTGCATTTTCCTTTGTTGTTGATGCACACAGAAATTGTCGGCTATCTATACTAAGTCTTTCTATGGTAATCAAGAAAAAGGGATATTTAATTAGGCATGAATAATGTTTAGATAATGAACTTAAAGTCGTGGGAAGAGAATAGCTCAGAGAAGCGGAGATAAATAGGTGTGGATGCATAAAATAATGAAAATATGGGGGGGAATTTCAAGAAGGCTGAAAAATTGTTTGAAAAATTCTGATTCTCGTCATTCAGTGTTGCATAGAGATGCGTTGTCCATTTTGTCCTAGTGCTGACGAGTCCAACTCTCTCTGCAGTCACAAACATCTTGTCCTTTGTTGTGCAGGTGCAGGAGATGGTCAGCCAATCAGCAGATAGTCCAGTGACTGACGCTGCAGTCAGCAGCTCTCACAACGGTCCTCTAACCAGTGGTACAAGTAAGCAGGGGAATATCGCATCGGAGCCGTCGCTTTTCTTTTCAGCTTTTCTGCTGCATTCATGCAAGAATAGTAATCCACCTTTAAATAAATTAAAATTTTGTCAGAACCCTGAAGATCAAGATTATTTTATGTAACATTATAAAGGAAGACGATACATGTTTTTAATTTCTTTAAATGAGAAACATCTATCATTGCTTGTCACCAGACCTATCAGTTGTAAATCCCACAAATCTTGCTGTTATGGAGGAGTAGCTTGATTAATTGTTGTAAGAAAGGCAGCATGGCCTTTTTTCAGCAAGCAAGGCAATTTACCAGTCAAAATGTTACATCTTATTGCTTTACATTGAAGTACGTGGTTGTAGTGAGGCTTAGTGGGAAAATATGTACTGAATGTAAGAAAAAACAAAAACAAACAAATGTATGGTTTCTTTCATCTGACAGTCCTTTCAGACACGCAGGACACCTGCCCTCAGTTGTCCGAGCAGCTGCTCTCCAGCCAATCAGAGCTCAGGTCCTCCAAGTGTCCTCAGGACCGAGAGCTGCCCAGCCTCCCACCTGGCAGCGCCAATACGGAGAATAGACATCCACCCTCGGGAGATAGCACTTATGAGGTCACCGTACAGTATATTGTCTTGTTAGTAGAAGTTTTTAATGCTCTTGTCTGTACCGGTGCGTTAAATGATGTTATAATGCAGCAAATTACGTTGTAACTCGCACACAAAGTGACATATCTGTCTGGGGTATGCAGGTGGTGAAGGAGACTGGGGTGGCGTCTCGCGACGTCAGCGTCGAAGACTCTCTGTACGAGACCGTGAAGGAGATCAAAGACACCTGTGGTCAGCCTTGCCTCGCCAATGGTACCCTGGAGACGAGCCCCGACGACCCTCCGCCCCAGCTTCCTGTCCTCGTCAACGGCCACCCCAGCCCCGGCACCCCGGAGCGGATGCCGCTGAGTGAGGGCGCCGAGTACGCCTCGGTCGACCTGCGAAAGAAGAGCCGTCACAGCGCTGACATGGAGGCCAAAAGGCACTCGGACAACGCTGCCAAAGCCTCGCGCAAGCCTGCGATGGAGCCAGAGGAGGAGCCGCCACCACCCGTACCAAGGAAGGTTCTGGATGAATGCGACAACCAGCCGGCGCGGACAAATGGCTCAGAGATGGCTGGCGTGCAAAATGGAGAGGTGAGGAGCCAGATTTTACACTTTTAAAAAGGAGAATCGGGAATATCTCACTCTTACAGGTTTTTTTTTTTGAACATCTTTTCCAATTTGATCAAGTAACAAAACTTTGCAAACTATGATTTCATTAATTTGGATTTTATGAGGTCCAGCTTAAAATGTTGTGCTTTTTGTTGTGCAGATATTTATACTCAGCCCCCTTGATGATTTGAAATCACATTTTGGTGCATTTTGCCCCTTTTTATAGAATTGCTGACGCTAGATCACGATTGGGTTTATATATTTTAAATGATCAAAATACTTTATTTAAGCCATTACCTTGAACCTCAGGCTTTAATTTTATATTTGTAATCCTGCTTCTTTTACAGCCTTAAAGGCTCTAGCCAAATATTTTATTTTGACAATATAACCGCTTGTTGTCTAATAAAGTTTAGTTTGTCGATGTAGCTTGAAAAATATTACATAAAAAAATTAAAGAAATAAAATTTGTTTTACTTTTATTTTAGAAATGACTCCCAACTAGTTGTCTTGAGAGAAAAAAAAGTCTATTCAGGATGACTATCAGCGAGCCTTTTATCTTTAGTGACACAGAGAGAGAAAACGTTTTTCGTGTAGAAGACTGAGGAGAAGCCTGAAAATTGGAGCTCGGTTGGGAAAGCAGGAGAAGATGGATGAAATAAAAACGGGAAAGCTCAGATTTACTCAAAGCCCTGAAAGGACTGGGAAACATTAAGGAGGAAAGGACAAGGGTGAAAGATGGCAGGATAGAATGGAAGAAGGGTGAGGATGGAGACCCCCGGCAGCATACAGATGAAGTCCTCTGTAGCAACGAGTGAAAAGTTGTGAAGATAGAAGGATGATAAGGAAGGAATCGCACCCAAGAGGAGAAAGGATGAGAGCAGTAGATGTGATGGTGAGGAGATGGGCGGGGTACTATTGAAGAGGCGAAAACCGATAAACGTCACTGTAATGCCAGCGGCTGAGCAAACCAGAGCTGCTCTCAGCAGTCTGCCTTGGTCATGCCAACAATCTATCGCGTTAAGAAGCGCATCACAGCACAGCTGCTGGATGAGGCAACTCTTCTAATTTGAAGTTAAATATGTTTTCTTTCATCTCTGTTCACGTTTCATTCCCGTCCTGGGGACCTTTAAGGAAGTCACAATACTTAACAATACTACAAATGATGACTTAAATAGAAATCAAACATAACCCTTGTCTGTATCAATACCATAATCCCTGGTGTGCAACCATAACTATTTTAATAAAGGTTTGTTAATCTAAAACAGCATAGTTAATTTTTTATTTCTTTAAGTGTAAATATCATAAATTAGGACTTGGAAGCGTCTTTATAAAACTTAAATGAGGTAGCATTACAACCATGTTCTTCCTTTTTGAAAATTAGAAGAAAATACTCTCATTTTTAACATGTTAATCTTTTATTACAGTGTCTTTTAGATACAAATGTAAGCCTACATTGAGTGAGTACTGTATGCATTGTTCATTTGACTCGTGCTGATTGATGCAGTGATGTATTGCAGCTTGTTTGTTAGACCTAGTTTGTAGGTGTTTTCTCCCGTTCCCTTTGCTTCTGATGAGAGGTGGAAAGCGTCGCGGCAATCAGCGATATGGCAGACTGTAATCTAATTCAATTCCTCCTCTGAAGATCTAAAACGTGTCATTACTCCCCCTCTGTTGCCCCCTGCTGCCTATGTGGCCCCTCTATTGTCAGTAGCAGCACAATTTTTGCACTTGCTCTGTGTATAAAATTTATGAGCTGTTTCCCAAGATTTGCATGTATGTTCCTCCTGCTTCACTATTTTCTTTTACATTTACAATTAATTCCCTTTTGAAACAATGTGTTGCTGGTGGTTTGCTTGCGACTTATTTTCCAGTTGTGGGCATTGTTGTCAGTGTGGCTAAAATAGATTAATGATGTATTATTAAGTAGAAATTCCAGTCAGTCTGCTAAAGATTTGCCATCGTCTGGAAAACCAGAAAACCAGTGCCCTGAGGCACTCCAATAGGTGATCATCAGGTCAAAAAAGAACAAGTTTATTTTTCTTTTTTTTACCCTTTGAAATCTATATACATATTACATTTTTTTTAATAAACAAATTCTATTTGCAGCATTTCAGAGAATGTAGTTGGACACCTCTGCGTCTTATAGTCCTTATAAACATGTACTTGCAGGTTAGAGCTCAAAGAATATTGGTCTTGGGCTGGAAAAACGCATGATCAGTTCATCTATTCAGATCATTTCAACTAAATAAGCGATGATACTGTAGCTGTTTTTTTTAATTCTACCTTGTTGCTCTTCTGTTTATTATGTGCAACGGTGTGAACGATTAGACTACAGCAAATGATGCTTCTCATGACTCCGGTATTTGTGATAAACCCGGATTCTCTGTGTTTTCACGCTTGAAAAATACTAGCAACAATAACAACCTGGTGAAATGCTTTAAAATATTATCTTTCCTCCAACGGCTAACAAATGGAAACAGCCACATGTTGTTGTTGTTTTTTTCCTCAACCCCTTCCAATATTCCACACACAGATAACACTGCATGTGTGTTAACATAAATTCTGCTGCATAGACACCTCGGGGGCTAATGTAAGGTTAACAGGGAATGTTTGCCGCTCCCTATGGTTTACACCCATGTATGACCAGGAGCCGGCGGGCGTTTGTCTTGTTAAAAAAAACGTTATTGTGCGCCTCTGTGTGTGTGTGCGTGTTGGGTGATCACCAGCTGAACCACATCACTGTCAGTTACCCAGACTTTATGGATGATCTGGGCCACAGAAACACCTCTTCTCGTCTTGGGCCTTTTTACATATGGACACCTTGAGACGCAAATCATCTGTTCAGGCACTCTGTGTGTAAATACCTAAGTAAAGCCGACCTATCAGGTGGATGCTCTTGCAGAGACAGGCTGTGGAGATGTGTTAAAAAGCTTTAAATAAATGCTTGTTTTAATGCAGTTGCATAATGTTGCACTGAACCTTTTAACTTGTGCTTATTTAGATTGTTGTCTTCTGAAATGATTAGTTTTGCTAAATCGTTCATACCAAAAAAATTTTTGTGTATACTTGTTCATAAAAATGCATAGGAACAATTAACTATTAAAAGGTCTGTATATATACAGACTGTATATATACAGACGGTATAATATATACTGCTCCCACAGACCATATCAAAAAAGGTAGTTGATACCTCTATAGAGTCAAAAAAGGTCTTTAGGGGTACTAAAAGTTTTCTAGAAAATGCATCTGAGGCTACAGGAATCAGGACTCTGGAAGATTTAGAGTCCTCCAGTATATGAATATTGGATGAATTTACCCTTTTTTTTACATCTTTTCTCGAGGCGCCAGTGACTTTAGGGCACTTCACCATATATGTGCATTGTTTACTTCATACTCACCAACAGATTCTCAGTAAGAATTGGTGCAAACATGGAGAAAAAAAAGAAAAAAAACTCACTCTGGCAGTTTCAGTTCCTGTAACGCTGTGAAGGTGCAGGTGTTTGGCGCCTGCAGACATGTAATGTGAGAGGCGGGAAATGAATTTGACCCCTGCTGGTGGGCTACTGGGTTATATATTTGGGATGCAGTCCAAGAAAAACGGTGAGGTATCCATCATTCAACACTTTTTGCTGCGGAGCCGTCGCTAAAGGGAATCGCTCTGACACAGGAAAAACGTGTTTGTTACCAGATGAGTTTGGTTCCTTTTTTAATGGCTTAAATCTTTTTTGGTCTTTGCTCCTGAGTGAGCGCGCACACGCTGCCGGTCTGAGCTAATGTGCTCAAACTGATCGTCTGTCGACGTGTCTGTCGCTGACGAGGGACATGCCGACACCTGAGCTGTTCATCTTCTGAGGCGGCTGTAATCAGCTTACCACAGTATATCCTGCATGCACTGTATGTTACTAAATCATCTACATACATGCTATGTATTATTATTATCTGCTCTAACATATACTTTTGGCATTTTGGTCTCCAGCTATATCTAGTTTTGGAAACGCCTGATTTGTTGCCTGTATACATGCAATCCACTTTAACAAATGCTTTTATTTGTAAGATTAAATACTTTAATTACTGCAAAGTTTCTGTGAATATTTTATTTTGAAACAATCTTCAAGGCTTTGCCGACAAGGCCAAAAGTCACCTGCATCCTTGTTTTTTTTTCTTCACAAATATCCCCCAGGGGATATTCTGCCTAATTGGCTGGCTAATTAAAGTGAAATGACAAATGCGTCTGCGCCGTTGTCGAGCTCAGGTTGCATCTATTAAAGTAATCATGTCTCCAAATACGTGGCATCCATAAACCAGTCGCATTGATTTTCACGCTTGCGAGAAGGAAACGCGTGGAGACATACAACTGGGTCGGACAGTTTGATGGATGAACTCCGTGCGCAGGTTTCCTCCCGTACGGTTGAGTGTGGTCCACACAGAGAGATGGACTTAACTGAAACAAAGGGGTTTGCATCTTAGCATCCATCAGCTTTAACCTTGAGAGCTCTGAACGGGTGACGTGATATGGATGTCCACCCATTGCGTCAAGTCAAATTTCGAATAGAGGCGCACAAAAGGTACTGTTGGTTGTTGTTTTTTTACGTTTGTTTTTCTTCACACATGATGTAAGGTACTTAGGGAGTGCCGTTGGGTATATTGAGATCCTTGTTAGTTCTCCTGAAGTGCTTTGTCTGATGGGTTTTGTTGATTAATGGCTACCTCATCGATCAAAAGACCAAGAGGACAGAGGCCATGCAGAAAAAGCATCCCTCTCCGTATTGACTTGGGCTCGATATTTTTTGTTCTAACGAATGGGTGGCCATGTACAACGTTGGCTTCAAATATATCCCAGCAGATGCAAAACATGTTTTTCCCCACACACCGGCGGGGGTAGTTTAGAGTTTCACCATCGATCGGCTGCAGAGCGTTCCAAGGCATTCATACAGATTTTTTTATTTATTTTATTTTTTCACCAGACCATGCATTTTTTTTGAGGAGTGGTCGATATCTTGATAGCATGTTTTATTAATACAGCTCAATAAGAAGTGCAACTCTTCCTTAATTGCGTTCCTTCAGAGTTGTTGGGAATGTGTTGGATGCCTTTTTTTTGCGTTACAGTCGGCTACATTTAATCCTTTCTGACGTGGCTGCAGATCAATTCTCCGTTCCAGCAGGTCATATAGCCTTAATGTATATCTACATTGCCATGTCAGCCCCACCTATTTTCATTTGTACCTACAAACAAACCGTTTCACATGTAGTTTAAGGTGTTTGGATATAATAAAGATAATAAAACAATCCTTTATGTTTTTTAATTAATAAACCGACCCCCAACTACTCCTTCGCTCTATTGTTTGCGAACTCTTTTGTTACAAAAAAACTTAGGTTATGAAAAATTTGTTTCACTTTAAAAGTACGGTACAAAAACCTCTTTTGTTCTAATAAGCTTGTCTTCAAAAAGTGTTTTGATCTAAAATATACCGGGAGATGTTTGTTTTCACTCGTTTGTTCCTACATCTGATTGTGTTTCTCGATGTTGTTCCACAGTTGAATTCCCCTGTGTCCCCTCCACCGGAGTTCGCACAGCACCCACATTCAGATAACGAAGTAAGTTTAAATGGTAATTCACCCATAAACATAGTACACAACAGCGTTTAGTCATGTCCAGTTCAACATGAAATGCCCGTAACTGATCAAACCTGAACCTAGTGATAATGCATTGATTTGAGTTTTTTTTAAAACGTTATATTTTTGTGTAAGTTTGCGAGAAAGGAAGCAGGTCCAATTAATGATGCTCAATATATCTGCATCAACATCGGTATTGTACAATTAATCAGTTTTGATGATAGTGGTATCGGTTCGATCAGTAAAACTGTACCGATATTATTTCCGTGTTGTCGCTGTTCGTGTTTGCGTTTCTTTAGGAAAGGGGATTGGTCACTTGATACATTGGTCAATAACAGGGATAGTGATGCTATGGATGCCAGGATTGTCAGGGTTAAATTGGAGTATAGATGTCAGGGGTGGCTCATTTTTTTCCCATAAGATATTAAATGGTTATGGAAATGATTATAGTATTTTTTTTAATCGGTTATTTGTAAATATTGGCCACAACCACAAAAGGATCAGATATCTTTAGCGGCCCAAGTTTTTTTGTCGGTGCATCCAATTACAATTATTTATTTATTTCTGCTCCAAGATCACCATAAAATTAGACAATATTAAAAACTTATCTTTTCAATACCCAAAGCTGGACTGGATTAACCAATGTTGAACATAATTTCTTTAAAACAGTAATCCCCAACCTTTTGCCTAAGAAGACCAGACTTGTAGTTCTAGTTTTACAAAACTAAACGGCTCACACTTTCCATGTACCAATACAACTATAATAATTACATGTGATGATAATTACAGCTCGGTGTTAGCAGAACAATTTACCCAATGCCTGTGGTAAGGATTTGGAGCGTGATGGGCTCAGACCCCTGCTCAAAAACTATTTCTGATTCTTTAAACTTTAGTTTTTATTTAAAAAAAACAAAATTAAATTGAAACTTTTATTATTTTTTTATTTTAGAATACTATAGTTGTTATCACACTTAAAATCTATAATATATAGTCAAGGCTGGACTCATATATTCTACACTGGTTAGATTGTAT
This sequence comes from Orestias chungarensis, assembly GCA_032876305.1. Classification (NCBI taxonomy): domain Eukaryota; kingdom Metazoa; phylum Chordata; class Actinopteri; order Cyprinodontiformes; family Cyprinodontidae; genus Orestias; species Orestias chungarensis. Next base: position 587,374 of record JAVLVB010000813.1, read on the forward strand.
TATACACGTTTTATTATATATGTAATGTTATTATTAAAAAAAGCTAAACTTAATGATTTTTAGTTTCCTTGTTGCTAAAGCCTTGCATTGTCTTGTAGCTCAAAGTAAGTACTTTCTTGTCTTGTGAGTTAGATGTAATGCAACACAGCTATCTGAAATTATCAGTCTGTTAATGTTCCTTTTTTGTCCATATTTCAGTCACCACTGTACTCTACAGTTAACAAGACAAACTGTGTCCAGGCAGATACCGAGGACGATAAAGAACCCGACTACAGCAGCATCGCAGAAATCAAAGGCCTGATCCCAGCCTCATCCTCCAGTGACCTCTACGCCTCGGTCAATGACATGTACGCTCAGCCCGAGGAGCCCCAGCCGGGGGAGAAGCCCCCGATGGACAGCACAGATCCCGGATACGAATCAATCCGCATCCCTAAGACTAGTAGCTCTGATGACGATCAAGGAGGCAGGAACGCCAAGCCGGAGCCCGACTACGAGAGTGTGGGAGAGCTGGGTCTCAGTCGGGAAATGTCCCGCCTTTGAGTCGACGGCCGCACCGTTGCATCTTACAGTAGCACTTTGAAGGAGCTGTTTAGGATGCTTTTGATGCAGACTGCTTCTCATAGTTTTCATCATAACGAGTGTACATCTTCTTTACAGCTTAGGTACAGTTTATCACATCTGAACGTCTTTATTTATCAACAAGAGTGCGACATCGGTACTGGTAGGCCTTAAGATTGTTAAACACGAGTGTCTAATATATTCTAGTGCCATATAGCTTCCATAAGAGTAATTCACTAACTGTATCATGTGAAGGTTATTATTTGTATTGTCTCTCTGCAGCAGCTATTCTTTCAAGCTTCTAGATAACTGTCTATTTCTAGGCCTTCTTTTGTCGAGTTTAAAGCACCTCCATCATGCATTCTTGCTAGATGTTCCTGTGAAAGGGTTTCTGGCAGGGTCAAAAAAAAAAGTCAATTGATGATCAAACAGTGGTGAAATTTGGTCGTCTTTAAGCAGACTGCTACCTGCTTATGTGAGCTTGACATTTAAAATGTTGGAAACAGTTACTGCAATGGAAAACAAAACAAAAAAAGGATGTTTTTCACTCGAGCTTAAAGGTTTCATAGTACCTTTCTACAAATTTTAGCATCCACAGCAACAATTTTTGTATAAATCGTATTTATTTGAAAAATGTTTATTATTGTGTAATTGTGACATGTTTCTGACTGTGAGAAAATTTTATAGAAGTTTCTTGTATTTTCATTGAGATGCTATATGAAAGTGAACAGATGGTTTGATGCAACCGAGGTACATATTCCTGTTAATGTTA
>JAVLVB010000813.1:588803-607011 GCA_032876305.1 Orestias chungarensis
GCGCTCAAGATACATAGTTTCTGTTTTGAAGGATGTAAATACAGACGAGGTTTCCAGAAATAATTTATGTTATGATCTAAAAGACAAACCGCACCACTTATGAACCTTTAGAGGCTGTGTAGCTCTATATTTGATTTGCCACATCAAAATTTGGGCCCAAGTCTGAGTCATCTATTGTTTGCAATACAGATTTCTATAACAGACCCCAGAGAAGGCTAGTTTCACATTATTATTGCCCTTTAGACTGTCTTAGATCAAAATTGTAAGATTTTATTTTATTTTTGTGGATTTTAATGCCAAAAAACCAGCGGCGCTGCATATTTGCCAGAAAATTATTGGAGTTTCAACAGCTGCATCTAGTATTAAATTCAGGTTTATGGCAATTTTAAAGAAAACTGATTTAATCTGTTCCAAAATATGCCAAAACAAAACCTATTAAAATGTTCTTTTACCACAGCTGGCTGAGAATCAAAAGGAAATTTTTGCATTGTTTGTTTAGGATCTGTGACTTTCAAGTCTAATTTTCTACTCAAATATCCAAAATGTTGTAAAAGCCCCCATGAGAAACCCACAGGCAACGTACGAGAACTCACAGGGGTTTTATGGAGCTTTGTTCGCTGTATATCTCCAGTATTTTTGTAATAGAAAACTGCTGATCTGACTGCAGATATGGGAACGTTTAAGGTTGATCCCTCATGTTATCACACATTTGGCTCACTTGTTTATGTGTTTGTTTTTCTCTTTCCCAAATTGAAGAGTTCCTCAGAAAAACAAAAAGGCTTCTCTTTTACACTAAATTAAAAAGGGGATTTCCTTTTATTAGTATATGAAAAATCCCCTTTAATTAAAAAGTACTTGTGTTTTACATGATAAATTTAAAGTATATAAACTATGATAGATATAAAAAATGACTGTTATTAATTGGAAATCTTGCCAACAAATGTGAAATTTCAAAATCATTTTTAAACCAAATAATTGACCCTTAATGTTTTTTCCCCCAAATTCCTTAAATGTGCTCTTGATGGGATTAATTTATTTTTTAAGTCTTTTTACTTCTCTTCAGTGTGGGTGACAATGAATTCAGAAGGTCTGGTCCTGTAAAATTTTAAGCACGCTATCCATCTATTAAACCGCCTGTACTGACGAGACGCCTACTAAGGCGTTTATATTCTTAGAGCACCATTTTATTCGCAGGAATTTGGCAGGTGACCTTTTGCTTTGTTAGATATCCAAACTAGTATATTTTTTCCCCGTTTATTTAAGGGTAATTATGAATGTCCAACTTGCTTTGTGTCTTTTTTTTTTTTTTTTGTAAAAAAATTACGACTAATCAGATGTAAGTAATGCGGTACAATTATCTTGGTGCAACCTTTGAGAGATGAGTCAGGTACCGAAATAAAAACAAAAAAAGTCTTAAATATGTTTACTTGGTTGTAATTTTGCTGTATTTGTAATTCCTCCTTCAAACAATGTCTACTCCTTTATGCAGAATCAATTACTGTCAGCTGTTTACACCCACATGCTATTAAAGTGTTGCATTATATCCAGCTATTTTGTTTCAAGAGACATGATGGAGCTGGTTTGTTGCTTTAAAAAACATGGCCGGCCAGTCTGTTGTGACTAGTAATCGATTCTTAAATGATTCACATGTTAAATATTCTCCCTGCCTGTAAATGAGTACATGCATTCCACTCCTGGTGCTTTACGGACATTACGACCAGCGAGAAAATATACATTTCTGTTGTTTGCACTTTGCCTTGTAAACTAACGGCCGATTGCTCCCCTGAGCAGAAATGTAGCTGCATATCAGGTAATCGGATTTATTGTTCTCAGAAAGCTATGAAGGACCAAATGGGGATGTTTTAGTGCCAAATCTAATCAAGACAACAGACAGTAGAAGTAAACTCACTTGCACTGCTCCTCCTACTCTCCTGGGCATATGAACACACACACACAAGCTCCCCCTTTTAGGGATGGTGGGGTGGTTAAGTTTGCGGAAGTGCACCCCTCTCTCATGTCTTTTCTTTAGCTCCACTCCTCTAATGAGACCATTTGTTCCCCTCAAATGGGCAGCAGACAGATCAAGTTACGCCTGCCTTTGATCTAATGGGTGAAAGCCTGTTTTTGTCGGGTATAGTCGCATCTGTTGCTGCACTTTGTCCAGTTTCCCGTCTTTGTGTGTAAATATTTTGTCCCATGACTTCTACAATTAAATTATGGACGTTATAAAAGTTGTGGTCTGCCTTTTTTTTGTTGAGATGAGTATTGTGGTTCTTTTAAAATGTTCCTGATGCCATGAGAATGCAGCCATTATGAGCCTCCAGAGGTAAAATGAGAAACTTCTTCGAGTGCAGTGCGTATTCTCATATTCTTTAAAAGTTATTTTTCATCATGTTACACACGATAAAGCTCAACCTATTTTGTTGAAATGTGGGTAATAGACAAACACAAACGGTGTACAACTGTCCACCCAATATCTAACCTCACCTATGGCAAGAGGACAAACGACTAAGTACCAAACAGTTGTGTTTTTGGACTGTGGGAGAAAGCTGGAGTACCCAGAAGAAATGCAGAGCCTCCCCCAAGCATGAGGCTGCCACTATTGTTTGTCACACTGATAATGGTGTGCTGTGTTTGTCCTGCACATATAACTTCTCACCATCCTTCTATAGAAACCACATAACATAAAGGTCATATAAATTCAAATGGATTATATATATAGCGGCTGTGCAAGCGCAGCGGTCTCGGCTTTAAAATTAAATCTCTGCCGCTTCTACGAGTCCACACAACCGGAAATACCACACAAACCATATATCTATCTATATATAGATATATATATAGATAGATAGACATTTTAGACAAAAAAAAAACAACAGAAAAACCTTTTTCTTTTACACTATTTAGACCAATTTAAAAAGGGGATTTCGTTTCATTCGTATGTGAAAGATTGTATGGTGCTATCTTTACAAATTATAAATTACCTGTAGTATTGTGGAAGAGCATTTAATTTTATTTCAGAGATCCTTTAGATTCAGTACGACTATATAGATTGACTTATTCTTTTTCGGTCACAAGATTTATTTTTTACTCCCAACAAGGTTTTCTAACTTTTTGAAACATTTTGGGGCAACAATTACAGGTGGATTCACCAAATTATCCTCATGTGCTCCATTTTATATTTCAACCAGTCCCATGGTACTTTAAAAACTAGGTCACATTCATTCTACAACTAGGTTAAGGAATAAAGCCAGTCTGTCTGGTCTAACTTTTTTATTTTTTCTCCAATAGCCTAAATATCCCCTTTTCCCGCTTTTCTTCTTCTTCCATCCACCCTCCCATCTCGTTTCCTTTCCATCCTTGCGTCATTGTTTTGAGTGGAGCAGCCTTCAAGAGTTACTTACCCTGCTTTAAGAGTGAAGGGGAGGGGGGGGCGGTGGGGGGCTTGTGGAGGCGTGTGCTTCGTCGTCCAATCGCAGCCCGCCTCTGCCGGCGGACCGCACATGTTTACAGGCGGCCATCAGCCCGTATAGGCCCGGCTCGGTCGGATCAAACCGCGGACTGGATTCACAAAAGTTTTGGAACTGGAGCCGTCAAACGCTCGCTTTTTACTCCTTTTAGACCCTCAAATCGGGTCGGCAGCGTGTGTATAGCTGGGGGATAAAAACCATTTGACGTATTTTCACTGTCACGCTTCAAACCGGGATGTTTTCGTTGCATTTTCCGTCGTTTTGTCCAATCGTGAACGGGACGTCGTCGACGGCTTCGGAGGGTCGCGATAGCTCCGCGTTTTCTACGGCGCCCCTCCCAGCAGCTCGCTTAGGAGCTGTGGAGGTAAAAAAAAAAAACAAACAGGACGAACCGAGCGAGGGAGAGAGATCGGTAGCCGGGCTGGATGTGGAGCCTCCACAGCGGCGAGTGATTCACGGCGTTTGCGCCGTACGTATGGTGCTAACGTAAAGGTATTCGCACACATTACGCAGTTTTTTGTAGTTATTTCCCTCCCTTTCCAGAGTGTGTTGTCGCCTTCCAACGCTTCTGTCGAGGTCGCAACCGCTCGTCCGACCGCCGTGTGATTTTACCCCCTCGTCGTTCTCGGTCTCGCTTCGACGTTTAATGCACTGAAGTCACCGCGGTTGGGGAGTGGAGGGAGGAAGGGAGGAAGGAAGGAGCTCTCTGCGGGTCGGCGGAGATGCACGCCAGGCGCCTGGTGAAGCGCTCCGTCCTCGGCAGCCGCGTCTACGCGTCGAGCCCGACAGGAGACGGCGCCCCGGTGACAGGAGCGGTCAAGCAGGAGAGCAGGGAAGCCCGGCGGAGCGTGTACACCGTGCAGGACGGAAGCCTGAAGGAGTTCAGCGAGGAGGAAATAGCAGCCGGGTCCAACCACGCCGCTTCCAGAGTACCTCTCAGGTCCAGCATGAAGGTATTTGTTTAATAACGGGGACGGAGGACGGAGGGCCCCGGCTGGCCGCTGTTGGTGTTGTTGTTGTTTTTTTGCAGCGTTTTAACCGCTTCCTGCTCGCAGCTGAATTAACGGCGTTCAGCTTTAAAGCGATTTATTAATGACAATAGAAGTGAACAACAACCCCAAACGTGCGTCAATCCAACAACACGCACACGAAGGATGCTTTTAGCTCGACGTGTGATCAATTGATGACATTTTGGTAGTATGTGGGACAAAGGAGGGCTTTGAGAGGAGAGGAGGGGTGGTGCTGCAGGCTCCTCTGGTAATAAACACGCTCCGGCTCTGCAAGCTGCGGCGTTTCTGCACTGACGCGAGCAGATCGCTGCGAGCCGTCTGCGTTCATCGTCATTGTCAGATGTTCAGCAGGCAGCCATTGAAGCCTCTCAGTGACATCTTGTTTTTTGTTCAGCACTTTTTGGAGGGAAAAAGAAAAACTAGCTGTTTTTCTTATTTTTTTATTTTTTTTTAAAATCAGTTGTATTATTGTTGTTATTATTATTATTATTATGTTATGGAAGGTCGCCTCAACAACATTTAAATATCAAAAAAGTAAAAAACACACACATGAGAGCCAGATATCTGAGATTGGCCAGTTTTCTTCAATCACATATTTCAAACATCGACAAATCTGATGTTTTACCCTTTAAATAGGGTTAATCTAAATCAGCACTTCTGTTGACAATCAAATGAGTGGGATTCAACACAACTGCAGATGTGAAATATATAAAATATTCATGTTTTTTTTTAATCCCCTTGTTTTATGTCTTTGAGCATTTGATTTTAATGTAAAGCAGGTGTTCGTAGTTTTGAATTCGTAGATCAGATTTTTGAAAACAAAATGTGATTGGCCAGGAAATTATATATGAATTATTCATTAAAAATGCTGGTTTTGTGTTTCATGCACATACAAAAAAAACAGGTTTGATTAAACTTGGATTGTTTGTGCAATGTTACGTGCAATGATTGTGATTGTTTTTCCAGTATTGTGCCGCTCTGTGCAAACAAAAGCTGTTGCGCTTTATAGTGTCGCAGCAACCAGTGCAGGCAGAGTGTGGCTGAGGCTCGCAGCACAATGGTCAAGTCTCTTTCAGCGCGACTCAATATCCCGGCGAGGTCGAAAACAAGCCATAAAGCGAAGAGTAGTAGGAGGAGTCTGCTGTGCAGCTTCACGTGTGGGGCTCTGCTGTGGAGTGCAGTACGCCTGTAAATCTCCCCTCTGGCGTGTTTTTAGTGAGACCTGACTTCTCACCAAATTTTTGGACGGGGTAATGTTTTTGAGAGGTTGCAGCCGAGTTCCAGCAGTAGCAGCTGTACAACCAATAAAAGCCCTCCCCAAGGTTGGCAACGGGTGGCATGCCCTAAAGAATCTGGACTCTGCGCACCGAGCCCAGGGCTTTAAATGAAACCAGGGGTGGTCTGGGTGCCACTTGTTAACTCACTATTGTTTTGGGGGGGTTTTTTTGGACCTCATCTACCTAACTAATCTTCTCTTGATGCTTAGACAGAAGGCTGACTTGTTTTTGTTGTGCTCACCCTCTTTGTTTGTGCCTAGCGTCGGCCAGCACGAGAGTCAGTGAAGCAGGCTTGTTGACAGAGGCCGAGTGACTCTTTGTTCTTACGATGAGGTCTCAGGCAGGACGGCGCTGGCGCTCCTAACATCGGGAATCGAAAACGGTCCGGCTGTTAATGAGTACATTTTTTTTCCTTTTATATTTGTTATGCATGATAGGTATGCGATAACACTCTTGTTATTGCCTGCATATTGTATTTCATTTTGCGTCAGGCTAAATTGAGCTTTGTCGTTCAGATGTTGTTTTTTAGCTGCTTTTAACATTTTTCTGGCCGTTAGCAGCCTGTAACAGTCCAATGCATCCCAATGTTTCTGTGACCAAAGTTACAACTTTTAGATAGAAGAAAATTAATACACAGACAACCTTTTAAACCCTCTAAAGAATCTTACAGTGATTTTTAAAAACAAAGGACCTCGTATGAAATGTTCGGTTTGTTTAAGCAAATCTTTATCCCTTCACATTTAAACAAACAGTATAAAAATGTCTTTAAAAAAGTTAAGACAGACTACCTCCAACTAGCGAGTGCCACCTTCTTTAGTTGAAATAACTTTATTCATCAGCCTCAGTCATTAGTCTGAGGAAAATCTGCATCTCACTTTAAACTCTGAGATGTTTCAGGTGTTTTTCTTGCGTAAGTGACACATTTGAAGTCACGTGCAACATCTGTGTGAAACCAATATCTTGTCTTTTAGTCGCCGTTGAACCGTTTCTTAGTTCCCAGTTGCTCCTCTGTGGATTTACTTAATTCTGTATTTGGTTTATTTCATCTTAAGTCAGAGTAGCCGCTATGTGTTGGATGCAAGTGTTTTAAAGGCCTGTGTTTTGGGTATGGGAATGTCAAGATAAAAACTCATAAAAAAAGGCATAAATTCAGATGCATACAACAAAACCAGCAAGCTCTTCATTTAAAGCTGACATCTCTAGAAATGGTGATACTTCATCCGGTTCCTCTGGCCATTTCGTTAGTTTGTTTGAATCACATATTCTTGAATCGTTTCTTGTTTTGTTTTTTTATGCTGACTTGGATGTTTTGCTGCTGGATTCATTCCTAACTTTAATAAGACATCAAGTCCAAAGTAGCTGAAGAGGAAGGATGGAGAAATACGAGTGCAAGGAGGAGGACGATCGTCCTTTGATCATCGTGTGAAATGTCGTCTCTGTAGCCTGGATTTCTAAAGAGGCGCCAGAAAAACTGTAGGAGTGCAGCATTATGTGCAATAATACAACTATAAGAGCGGATTCCTCACTTGAGTGTCTCTTTAACCGGCTTTCCGATTGTGTGGACTCGTAGAAGCGGCAGATATTTAATTTTAAAGCCCAGACCGCTGCGCTTGCTTGACAACAGAGGGCATAATCACGGACGCGTTGGGAGAACGGTTCAACAGGTCGATCTTTCTAACGGTTTGGTGTGAATTTTTCCATCTGTGTTGTCAGCAGAAACAAACAAAACAAAAAATCTATCACCTCTGTTCCCTCCTAAAGCTCAATATTATATAAATGCTTTTCTTCATGCTGTTTGCTTATAGTTGTTTCTCCAATGCAGAGGTGCTTTATGCAAGTACGTGGAGCAAAAAAAAAAGTTTTTAACAAACATGCCAGCATTCATAAACGCACACCCCTCTAAACTCTTGTAGTATATCACTGATGTCCCTTAGATTATTATTATTTTTGTTATATTAAATTGGGGATATCCCGGTCCAATACTGATATCGGCCAAAAAGCAGTTATTGTATTGTATTAGCCTACTGTACAGCTATAATCTCCGATGTCGGTACTCCGACACAAGCTATTGGGCAATACTGCAGACTGAAATATCGCTATCGCGGCGGTAAGTAAAAAAAGTTGCATCTAGAGACGCCATATTCACTGTACAGACGGAAATCCTCTTCTGAACGACCACATTTTAATTGTAAAACTAGGTGATTTAGTTAAAGTCTATGCTAATAGAGATGATCCAGCATACCCTTAAACACAACTTCAGTTATGTATGAAAAACCTCCGGAGTGACTGAATTAAAACAGTTCTGAAAACACAAGTGGTCCAAGTTTACCTCAGTAACGTAAAAGGTTGTTGCCAGTTGCCAAAAAACGCAGGATAGCAGTTGCCTGTGTCGGATGGAAACATTTCCTTGACAAGTCTTTCTACCCTGTCCAGAAAATGCTGCTAAAGGTTTTTTGATAGATTTAGATTAATGATATGTATGTCTTAAAGCATTCGCCCCTAACTTTTATGAAACATAGATCAAACATTTTTGCATTCAAAAGCAACATTAAAAAGCATTTAATGAATATTTAAAACAACAGATCTTTCTGTATTGGAGGCGCAAGTCTCAAATCAAATTTGCATGAGGAAAAATATATCACTCGATTCTGATCTCTAGATGAATGATCGTTGCATCTCTGGTTGTCTCATGACCACAGTCTCTTCATATTTTCCTGTGATACAATGTTTTCAGTCATTTTATTACCTAATGTTGGTGTCCTATTAGTAAAATCAAACGTTTAATGCTTCGGCCAATCATCGTTTCTCCTTTTCTTAAGCAGATACCCTGCTTCTCTAGCACAGATATTGTCTAGCAACAAAAAGTCACGTGTTTTTTGGCTTTCGGTGGTCAAAGGTGTCTGACAGCACAAGGTTTCCTGTCAATGGGAGAAAAACCCAAGGCATGCGCAAACTCTGCCTTCAGAAAAACTTGATTTTCACATTGATTTGATGTTGCCCTCAATTTTTCTGACCCCGTAAAACACAATAATTTATGAGGTCGATGAAAGTCTTTGTAATCTCTCCTGTTGGTTTTACCCTGCGGTGTGTTTTGCACACTGCTAACTGCCACAATCATAGGACTTGATGGTACTTGATGTTTTTTCTCTCCTTTTCATTCATTTCTAATCCTATAGCGGGACTTTAAGACAACGATCTAAATCGCCCACGTACACATAAACAGACACAGGCCTGTAATGCTCCTCAAACGCTATTGTCATTGTGTGAGTCACTCTGCTTATGTTTTGGCCTTTATTCCGTTTCAACGAAACCTTCTGGCTTGAAGCGGCTACAAAGGTGCATCGTAGGGAATGTTTTTATGTTTCTTACCGTTTTGTTTTTTTTATAGTAAAACAAATTACATCAGTGTTGTTCTTCATTAAAAAAAAAAACTTTGCTGCCAGGTGGACGAATTTGCAGAAACGTGATTATTTTGTCATAACTGTGAGGCAACGTCTTATTTTGGCTGTGCCTGTCAAGTATTCCTGTCGTCGCTTTTTCGGTTTTCTTCGTTGATCTTGATCGAAAATGTATTCCAATGTGTGTAAGTTGTATGCCAATGATCTCTCTTGAGACTCCAACCACCCAAAATTGTAATGTGACTCTTTAATAAGGGAGCTAAAGCTATTTTAAAATGAATCTAACGAAAATGTAGATAAATTCTTAGAATTCTCATCAAAAAATGTTATTAGGTCTTTGGTTAATGCATGATATCATCAAATAAGGGCTCAAATGTTTTAGACTGTTCTGGTTTAACTCATTTCTGCTTCAAAACTAAGTGAAACAATATATTGTGGATATATAGCATCATATCGTTTCAAAAGACTGTTTGGAATGCAATAATTGTTGCCTTATATATTCCAAGAATTGCGTAAGATTTAGGCAGTTTGACAGAGCCTCACCGCAGTAGATGCTGACGCTACACACAAACATTACCAAAAATGCTCAAATCCTAAATGTCTGTAGCATAAGAACACAGTCCCATTAGTCTGATACTGTCATGACAATATTTACCATTATTATCAGCATTGCAAGATTTTCAAATGTGCAGCTCTAATCAAAACTTAGCCTGAGGTGGTTAAAAGCAGCAGCTTCAAGTTTTCAAACACAGTTGGCATTAGTAGAGACTAACCTAAAAGTTAAAAAGCTCTTGTGTGGTGAGCCTGATCCACTGATTAAAATTGTTTTCCTAAAATTTGTCTAATTAGTAATTAAACTTCCCACTTATCTTTACACATTCTTATGTCTCTTAATTGTCACAATTTATGACCGTTCTATGCTTACAAATAACTCCCTTTATGTGCCTCGTTGGTATGAATTCAATGATTTTTTTAAATACCTTTTAATTATTGAATTACCAAAAAAAAAAAGTTATAAAAGGGTTGATTACGATTTATTTTGGATTATTTGAGTTTACGGTTTATAGAAAACAAAAAAAGGTTTGCTATTTCATTTCCTGGTTTTGAACCTCACGTGCACAAAAATTGAACCAGAAAAACTGAGAGTAATACTTTGAGATACTCTACTGTTAATTGTGGTTTAGAAATTATCGGTGAAGCACTGACGCTTCCTTCCCTGACAGAATCTAACCGGCTCATATCGTGACCCCTGCTGAGGTACTTCTGGGTCAATTTCACCCAGTTAGGAGGAACAGACATGAACCAGCAGGAGATCCTGACGGCATAATCATTTTTGATTTCACTGGATAAAATCCCAGACGAATATGAAAGAAATAATTAAATCATCGCTGTGATGTGGGTTTAATCTTAGATATGGTGACATAAAGCTCAGTGTGGGCTTTTTGTTGTGGTTACAGAGGTCCAACACTTAAATAAATGTAGACCATGATTAAAAACATAGGAAAGAAATACCAGACAAGTTTATATGTTGTACCGAGATTATATATGTGTAGGTCGCATATTATGGTGTATTCTGCTGACGACATCTTGGTGAGGAGCAGAAACGTCTCACAGCGTTACTAAATGGCAATATAAGAGAAATTATGTCCTACAGCGGTTTTTTGTTATTCTTTTTGTAAGTATTTAGTCCATTTAAAACGATTAGCTGGTGGCGTTATTCTTCATTTTGTTTGCTACCTAAGAAAAAGGTTCATCATTTTAATTTTTCATGGGTTTAGTTCTAGGTTGCGGGAATTGTTTTGCTGCTTTGAATTTTCAATGTTCTGAGATCGCAAAACTGATCCATCTCTAATAAACGAGAACGAGTAGCTGACTAACTTTAGACCTGGTGATGGCGTTAAACTAAAAATAATTTCCTCTCGTACGCTTTTTATGTCTGTTTTAATGAGCAACAGAGACATTGTTGTTTAGACTAGAGGCTTCTCTGGCTGTATAGAGCCTCGTATTCCCCTTTATTGCCATGCATTGCTTGACAGCTGGCTCAAAGAAGGCTACTATACATTTTTTCTCACACAATTCAAACTCTGTAAATATTTCCATTGATATAAAACCTTAAGAGGCATTCTGTAGAGACTCCAGAGGCTCTGCAATTCTTATTAATTTATTGCTGTTATAAAAGCACAGTTTTTTTTTTTTCCATTTGTGTTTATTCTAGTAGAAGGGTAATAACTAAAGTGTATATATTTCAACACAATTGTTTGCTTGAAAGCTGCTACAAAATTCTAATGGTTTTATCTTTCTTTATAGGGCATTATAAAGAAAATAAAATCATAGAAAACATTATATTAACTGGATGGAATATTACGGTTATTCAATTTTTCTTTCTTTTTTTTTTTTTTTTTGAAAGGAAATTACGTCAAATTGAACATTTTAGTTTTAAATTTTTGTATTTTGTTGTCAACATTCAATTATGTTACTCCTGACTAATCAAACATTTCTGAGAACTGAAACTGAGACTTTATCTTTTTAAAGTTTTGCTTTAGACATTCTGCCAAGTCGTTCTCTGTGTACTTTGGCCTTTTTAACATAAAAACACATACAAACATATATATATATATATATATATCAAATAAAGTGAGTTATTTTCACTTGCCTATTTTATCATCCTTTCCTTTATGTTGAAAACAGTAACCTTGCATGGTAAGAATAGAAAAATACATGAGCTGTGGGTCATGACCGAAAGAACGAGATTGCCGATACAAGCGGCGGAAATGTGTTTCCTCCGCAGGGTGGCCGGGCTCTCCCTTAGAGATAGGGTGAGAAGTACGGTCTTCCTAGAGGGGCTCAAAGTAGAGCCGTTGCTCCTCCGCATCGAGAGGAGCCAGCTGAGGTGGCTATCGCACCTGGTCAGGACGCCCCCTGGACGCCTCCCTGGTGAGGTATTTTGGGCATGTCCCACCGGGAGGAGACCCCGGGTTAGACCCAGGACGCGCTGGAGGGTCTATGTGTCCTGGCTCTCCTGGGAACGCCTCGTGATCCTCCTGGAGGAGCTGGTGGACGTGGCCGGGGAGAGGGAAGTCTGGGTTTCCCTGCTCGGGCCGCTGCCCCCGCCACCCGACTTCGGATAAGCGGCAAGAAAATGGATGGATGGATGGAACTTAACGCTGCATGTTTTAGTGTCTGCAAAATGTTTTTGAAAGGCCACTTTAGACCCGCTAACCTGGAACTTTTCCTAAAACCATATCGTTCTCCATTTGAAATGTAAATATGGGATTATTGTCAATATTTACATTACAAGTACCATCGTCTAGTTTGTGCTTAAAAATTGTTTTTGAATTCTGAAACTTTCCTATAATTGTGTAATGTTGTCGTAATGCTATTAAATTTAATAAAACAAGACATTTAGAGCTGCTCTATATGCTGCAAAGCTGCTTGTATTTAAAGTTCGTCAGCTCTACAGCATTCCTTCCTTAGAACAGTTGTGACTTATTCCTCTTTTTTTTTTTTTTGCTCCCTGACAGCAGAACTCCAGTAACGGGGTTTCAGATGTTTACAAGTTTGAGGGCGGCTGCCGGAGCACAGAGGCGGTGGAAGAGCAGAGGCCCGTAGACGGAAAGCGAGTTAGCCGGGATCCCGACACCCGATCGGTGTCGCTCCTAGAGCAGAAACGAAAAGTGGTCTCATCTAGCATCGATGTCCCACTTGCCAGGTAAGATCCTCGATGAAAATTTACAGCGGAGCACACGCCAGATCTAGGGAACCGAGCGTGTCTGCCTGACTCCAAGAGGGAGTTTGGCTCATATTTATATGCAGGGTTCACGGAGAGTTTATGACACTGATATGTCATCTGACAAGTAGGACACAGTTTATGCGGGATGACGTTCCATTTTTTTCGTCTTAATCCTCAAAGCCATTTTGGCTGCACTCAGACTTAGATTTAATTTGGCAGATGCCCATTCCTGCTGATAGTACACATGAATATCTGATCGAATCCTACATGTTCTTTCACAGAAGTAATGTCACTGCCTTCTGGTGATTAAACACATACTATAGTTTCCAAATTATAACCATGTCTTTATGGGCTGTACACAAAGCATTCCTAAAGTTAAAGCAACAGACGCTGAGGACCTCAAACGTTTAAAAATATTCTCAACGTGGTACAATTCTCTTTAGAAAGGACAGAAAATGCAGACTTGAAAACATGTGACAAGGATCAGGGCGCATTAATACTTCTGCAAGATGATGCAGGTTTGTTTATTTAATCTCCACGAAGGTTCCCCACATTTCTGAATTGCCTCAAGTCACACTGAACGCTATAAGCTAAAGCTCATCCTTTACCTCCTTGAATGTCTTACAGATCCAACAGATTTTCTGAATAAAGGTTCATATTAAGGAACATGTTCTAATCTGATCAAATATCTCTTTCATCTTCTGTTTTAAGTTTGTAACGTAATCCCGCTGATCTTGTGTAGTTAATATGTTCCAGAGTTTCCATCTACCGCTGGAAACCATCAGGATGTGATGTTGTGTTGGCTGTTAATTTACTCGGGTAGATTCTGTTAGATTGTCTTTAGAGTCCGCAAGCAAAGCTGATCCGCTGTAGGTCCGTAAAACATTGGGTGTCCTCTCTAAGGAGGCAACATTCCTTCTCTATTAAACGGGAGATGCTTATACCCTTTATAAGATGCGAATGCCGAACGCTGTTATCGAACATCCCCTATGATTACTCGCCGCCTCTGATTGATCATAACTTTGTTGGAACATCCGCAGCCTCATCACTACATTGACGACCAGATTTGGTTGTTTCCGTATTGATTTTTTTTTCTTCTCTCCCTTTCAGTCCATGTGGAGGATAAGTCTGGTTTTAAATGTAATCGCTATATGGATTGGTCAGACGTTCATCACCTGTCCCACTATGATTACCTCGTTGCATATTGGTCGTGATATTATTATGATCACTCATATACTCAGAATAGGATGGGTTATTGATTATTTCGCAGCTTCAACAAGTAATCCCATTTTCATCCTCATGGGGAAAAGCATTTTTTAATAAAGAGTCTCAGCATTTGTCATTAAAATTAGACTAACAACTAAAATCCATTACAGTGTGCCTTATAGCTTAGAATTCATGCACGTGGATTTCAAATAAAGGCTTAAAAACATGAACACTTTTTCTATGACTATGGACATGGAACTTCCAACTTTGTAGGCTTAACTTCTTTCTTTATGTCTCCTCAGAAACGTCAAAGCCAGATACTTAAAACCAAACAACCTATTTTTGCCAAATCAAAGGGCCCAATTCCCAATGATGTTGTAGAAGTTTTCTTCAGATTCAAGCCTTGAATTAAGGATTTCCTCTAAGGAGTGTCTCTCTGACTAGCTATTAGAGGGGAGGGCGTGCTAATATTCCCGCCAAAATGTCTCTTTTCCAGAAGAACCTTGCTTATCGCTTCGTATCTTTGCACAGTTGGAGTCTTTTCCCACAACAAAGGAGTACCACCTCAATGAACGTTCGGTCATTGTAGAAAGGCGGGCCAAACTGTAATTTGATGGGATTTTCAATAAGAGAAACCAGCGTCTAGCTTCTCTTACACTTTTTCGTCAGCAACTAAACACAAAAAGGTCTGTACCTCATCTTTGAACCACAGTGCTGATTTCACTGTTGTCGTTTTCCTTGAAAGCTCAGAATACGCTCAGTTGCAAGTTACGAACATCTGGTGAGTTTGTTGTAAGTGTTTTTTCCTTTTTATCTGGACTTTCTTTGGTTGAAGCCCCAGCTTGATGGATAGTAGTAGTAAAGCTGAGACCAAGAACCAGTACCTAAAGAAAAAAAGTTGAGTAGGTAGAAGTGGGAAAGATGCTGGTTTCTAATCTATTTTTATCTGAACAAGTATAAACGAATATTTAAATTAGGGCTGCACCATATTAGGGGGAAAAAAAAAAGACATTGTGACTTTTCTGTAAATATTACAATATGAAACAATACAGGAATTATCGACAGATGACTTGAATATCACATTAGATTTATGCAGGACTGCGGACATCTTGTTCACAATTAAAGTCTGCACTAATGGTGAGTCGTTTTGTGACCAAGTATGTTTTTTGTCCTTTTATTTGTGCTGTTACATGTAAGAAAATCTTGCCCTGGAGATAATACTGGTAAATCATTCCCTTCCTTCTAATCTGCGCTTTCATCACTCTGTGACCTTTAGTGTTTTAAACAATGTCATTAGTGTCTGTTGTGAGCATCTTTTGCTGTGAAACTCTGATTGGCTAAATATTACATTATCATGAAAGATGCACATTCATAACACTCATAATATATTATATATATCAATTACTGCCGTCCAACGAATCTGGAACCATGTAAATGTTTCGCAAACTGATATTGCGGTGAAGATATATTTAAATAAAAGAAAAAGCATTGGTATTGGAGAGTTTCTATATGCGATGTAATTTAGTTTAACATGTTTTAATTTGGTACAGTTGCGTCTCTGCTGAAGTCTGGGATGCTTGTCTGCATATTCAGAGCCTGCTTTGAGCCATGGGTCTGCTCTGAAAACAAGCATGTTTTTTTGTTTTTTTTTCCTGGCCGGAAACGGTCGATTTTACCAAGAGCCGGTTGAGGCAGACTGGTTGAAATGGAGGGCTTGCATTTTGATAAATAACATTCTGGAGAATAATTGCTTGGAAGGGAAGTAAACTACAACCTCAGTTTAGGGGGAAGGCTTTGCCTATTACTACTAAACACCAAAACAACATTTGTAAGGGTTCAGATCCTCAGACTCAGCAGCGAGCTTTTCGTTTTTACAGTGAACTTCAGTTACTCCCATTTGGCTCTCTTGCTTGGCTTCTTTGTTGCTGTATTTTTTTTTCTTCCTTACAAATAATCACAATTGCCTCAAAGTACCACTTAGTCATAGCTCGGAGTGGAAAACACGGAGTCTGGTGGGACAGGGCGGGAGTTTTGACTTTAAAGCCAGGCTTTGATGCAGCCGGAAAATAATTAGTTTGCTTATTTTATGTCGCTCGTCAGCGTTGTTTTCAGATTCGCCAGTTCAGTGGGCCGAGCCGACCATGTGCTTCGCTCTCAGAGCTCAGAGCAGCTGCCATCTTAGACATGGAGGAATGCCAGTCACCAAAAAAAGAAGCGCCTAGGGACTGTCAAATTATTGTTAATCTATTGATAAAGTGGGTTGTCCAGTAATCGCCTTGTTTTTCTCTCTCTTCCTGTTCGTGGTTTTGGTCGTCTCTGACCGTTTCTTACTATTTGGGCCGCTTCTGTAACTCTGTTGGTGTTTGTGGTCTGGGTTTTCGAAATCAGAGAAACGAGGAGTGACTGGGTGTGTGTGCATAAAAAGAGAGCGGACTCGGTTCTGAAGAGAGAGAGCGAGATTGAGTGAGCGAGTAACTATAAGTGAAGAACCGTGGGAGAGAAATTGTTAGCTGTTGCCAAAGAAAACAACATTTTCTGCTTTGGATGCAAGCGGTGTCTCGAATACCATTGGTATTCATCTAGTTTTCGTCATGGTTTTGTTAAACTATTCGCAAAACCAGTTTAACTGGTTTTATTTTCTGTGAAATAATTCATGCATGGGCTCCAAAATTATCGAAAAAATGAAGCAACTACTCTAACTCTTGTAAAATATGTCTCGCCCTGTAGTCTGACACATGTTTAAAGTTGCTGTTGATTCCTAATAAGACTTGTTAACAAAAAAATCGTAATCACAGCAGTTAAAAACAATTGCGCACTCTGGTTTATTAGTCCTATTGTGTGCCACAAGAGGTAAAGCAAACCTAAACCTTTATTGTTGAGACATTTGCCCAGACTTGCATTATTCCTGTGGGACCTTTTCTGACCTATCAGATTGATATCTCCTTACTTCCCATTAAATGAGAATTTCATTTCTGATGTACAGATTAATCAAAGGCAAGGCTCTCATTCACATTCAGCTCCTTCTCCAGACCCCCCCCCCCAAGACTCGAACCAACAATTATGCCATTGGTGGACTGAGGGAACCGACTTTAAATCTATATGCAAATTACACTTTTAAGTAATTAAAGAACCTGAATATATATTAAAGTGATGTTTGAGCTTGATATGTATATTTGGTCCATTCCTTATGTCATGATCTTCAACCTAGCTGCAGAACTAGAGCCAGAAGATCAGATATGGTGCATTTTGATTTACTGATCAACAATAAGTGGGATGTATCAGAAATCCCCCCAATTCTAGGTTCAGACATATTTTCCTGCATTTTTTGTTTAAATTGGTAGTATAAGTCATGCCAACGATTAAAGATGTAAATAAAAAATTTGTTTTTAGCTGTTAAAAAAAAACAGATAAACAAATCAAACTGTTAATGTTAATAACCTATATATGCAAATGTTGTTTTTTTTGTCTGTAAGGTGGAGCTTTTTCACACCTATTAAAAATGCATGTTGTCTGTCTCTATGTGAGAGTTCAGAGACGGTTGGTCACTAATCTATAGTTCCCTGCTTTAATGGACTGATGGTCCAGAGTGCTGCAGGAGAGGGAAAGCTCTAAGTGATTTCATTGATTGATGTGCATTATGGTCATCTATGGCATGTACAAGGTGGTACTAATAGATGGCATTGTCAAGTGTTTCACACTGTGACCAAACAGAAGTGCTAATGAGGAAATGGAGAAACGTCCTTCAATAAACTTGTATTTTATTATAAAAATAGGATCCTGTTCTAAACTGGACAATTAATCTGGGGACGTTAATTATTATTAAAGTACTTTAAATCGGTCGTTCTGTCCTACTTTTTGTCTATCAGGTTAAAAAAATCTGTGGTAAATGACATGCATACTTGTAGAAACAGAGTGAGGATTAAAACTGACAGTGACAGGTAATGTTCCACACATTTCAAGATTTGAATCATTTCACGTATCCAGATGAATCTATGGTTTGGGGCAAAGACGGTGTGACATGTTTCTCAAATGTAACCAGTTAATAACCAAACCTCATCTCTAGAGAATGTCTGCCATCAATTTTAAAATTCCACTTAGCTTATTTATTAAAATAATTTAT
>JAVLVB010000813.1:607111-693763 GCA_032876305.1 Orestias chungarensis
TTTATCAAAATTATGTCTGACTTGTAAATATCTGTAAAAGTCGTCTTGATTAAGACCATTTTTTTCTTTAAGTTCTTCAAAGCTCATGAACATTCCCTTGTGGATGAAAGAATAATATGAAGTCAGACCACTTGAGATCCAAGTTTTAAATCTGTGATCTTGACTATTTGGCAAAAACTCAAGAGTCATATGCTATCCATCTTAGTATTCCTGAGGTTTTCTCCAGTTTACAAATGATTAACACCCCATCGCATTTAAGTAGAGATTCGTACATAAAGTCCCTCATGATGTTAGACTTGTTTCTTAATTTTTTATCGGACAGTACTGCCATAATTGGTATATTTTCTGTTTCAGTATTTTCAACTTCTTTCCAACCAGCTGAATAGGCTGGAGAACCAAAACAGATCAGTGGTCTAAGCAGAGCAGCATTATAGTATTCTTGAAGGCAAGGTAGCCCAAGTCGGCCTTTCTCCTTCGCCGATTGTAGTGTTTTGTACTTAATTCTAGCTTTTTTGTTTTGCCAAATATATTTCCCTAACATTCATCAAAATGTTTCTATATACAGAAATAAATACAGTAGTGGTGGAAGGGTGTTCATCCTTATTGATTCCACTCGAGAGTGAAGGCCAAAAAAAGGGACTCTGTAAATTTGTTTTAATTTTTAAGCTTAATGGACTATAGTTTTCATCAAACAGCTTATCAAAGTCTTCTGTTAAGACAACCCCTAAATATTTGATGCTATTTGAATCCCATTTCCATTTATATTTGATTTTTATACTTATTGGCGCCTTATAGTTTAATTTTAACACTTTTATTTTATTTACATTGATTTTATATTCGGAGAGGAAGCCACATTTATCCAGCACCTGCATTAGTTTGGGTAGAGATTGTGAGGGTTCAATCAAAAATATTAATATATCGTCTGCAAAAAGGGCTAGTTTTTGTTTACCTGAATCGAGGTCAATTCCTTTAATTTCTGCAGTCTGTCTTATAAATTGGCTTAAAGGCTCGACAAATAGAGCAAATAAAAGTGCAGAGGCTCCACACCCTTGACGAGTGCCAATCTCCAAGGTGAAAGATTTGGTCAAATCCCCGTTAACTTTTATTCTGGCAGTTGGTTTGTTGTACAGCGCAGCAAAAGTATCGATAATATTATGATGAAAATCAAATTTAGCCATTACTTTAAACAGAAATTGCCATCTTACTAAATCAAATGCTTTTTCAGCGTCTAAACTTATCATGACTGCTTCCAAATTACATAATTCATAATTAATTGTGTTTTTAGAATATTATCTTCAGTCTGTCTTTGTCTAGTGAAACCTGTCTGGTCTTTGTTAATAAGATCTGATTTGTCTCCAATCTTTTGCATAACATTGAGGTGAAAATCTTTTAATCTTTGTAGAGCACGCTGACAGGCCTAACATTTCCACACTGTGTTTTGTCTTTATTTTCCTTTGGGATTATGGAAATGACTGCTTCCTTCCAAGAATGTGGAATCTATTTATTGTCGATAACCCAACTGAATGTTTTTACCAATTTTAAGAAGAGATGTTGTTGCATAGCTTTATATCACGCAGTAGTAAATCCATGTGCCCCTGGACTCTTGGAATTCTTTAATCTTTTTATTAATGCCAAAACTTCTTCTTTTGTTATTTTTGAGGTCAATCTCTTATTTTGATCATCTGAGACTTTAGGTAAATTTAAGGATGATAAAAATGCATCAATGTCTTCACTACTCCCCAATTGTGGTTAAGAATATAATTTTAGATAATACTCTTCAAAACATTCTTTTCAAGATTGGTCTCAATTGTATTTGTCACTGGGTTTTTAATTTTATGTATTGTCCGTTCTGCCTCTTGTTTTCTTAGTCTGTAAGATAATAGCCTGAGTGCTCTCCCGCCTGCGTCATAGTAGCGTTGTTTTGTAAAAAGGAGCTTTTTTCGAATCTCTTGTGTGTTTATAGCATCTATCTAATTTTTAACTTCTTTTATTTTTAACTTGATAGAGGATTTTAGTGAAGTACAGTGTTCTTTCAAAAGGTCTTTACGTTTTTTTCTAATTGTTGTATCTTTTTTATTTCACATTTTTTTAACGTAGCAGAGATGGCAATGATCTTTCATCGAATTACGGCTTTCAAAGCATCCCATAATATTGCATGAGAGACCGCATCATTGTCATTATGTTTTAAGTAAGACTGAATTTCTGTTTTCAGGGTGTTTGAGTGTCTGCAACTTTCAAGATACTGGAGTTTAACTTCCAGAGAGTGAATCTAGTCCTGTTTTTGATATTAACTGGTAAATACACTGGTTCATGGTCTGATATGGCACAACTTCCAATCTCGCAAGACGACACTCTGTGCATTTCTTTGCTGAACAATAAAAAAAAATCTATATGTGAATAAACATTGTACGCTGAGGAATAGTGTGTATAATCACGCAGTTGTTCCCACTTCTTTCATAAAACTATTAACTTTCCTATATGTATTCTTAGCATCTGGTCTGCCATTTTTACTATCGGTTTTTGGCTGTAAGCGAATATTGAAGTCACCTGCGCATCTTGGAATACCCTGACAGTTAGATGGCGGCGCGCAGCAGTGCAGCGGCTTCTCACGCTCCTAAGGAACACCCTGACTTAAGTAGTTTTTACGTCGGTTCCGAGCCCAAACTCATGCGCCTCATGCGTATGAGTTATGGCAGGACTGAACTCTGTAGGATTAAGGACAGTTTGGTCAACAAAAACCTAGAAAATAACATCCGAGCAAAGCTGGGCAGACTACAGCTCCTCCGGACTTCAGCGTGGGGGAGCAGAGCGCTGCAGACAAAGGGCCGGCGGAGGCGATGCAAGCGGCGGCAGAAGAGGGGGAAGCGCGGCGGTGTGCTAGGCAGGCTAAAGGCTAATGCTAACCGACCCCAGATTCCGTCACTTTTCCTGTCCAACGTCCGCTCTTTGGACAACAAGCTGGAACTGCTGCGGCTGAGGATCAGTGTTTGTGAGGACATGAGGAACTGCGCGGTGATTTGTCTCACAGAAACCTGGCTGAACGACACCATGCCGGACTCGGCCTTCCAACTCGCCGGCCGGCAGCTCTTCCGTGTGGACCGCAACCAGCTCTCTGGAAAAGCCCGCGGGGGCGGACTATGCGTCTATATCAACAAAGGTTTGTGCACAAACTGCGTGTTGGAAAACAGCCACTGCTCCGAGGCGACAGAACAGCTGACTGTGAAGTGCAGACCTCACTATCTGCCTCGGGAGTTTACGGCCGTGTTCGTTATTGCTGTTTACATAGCGCCGGATGCTAATGCTAACATCGCGCTGAAGGAGCTCCATGACAACATCAGCTCGCTTCAGAACAAGCACCCGGAGGCTTTCTATTTGGCAGCGGGGAATTTTAACCACGTAGAACTGACGGACTGCCTGCCGAGGTTTAAACAGCATGTGAACATTCCAACGCGTGGAAATAACACGCTGGACCATGTTTACACCAACATAAAAGACGCATACAGAGCCTTCCACCGCCCCCACCTCGGGCTCTCCGATCACATCTCCGTCATGCTGGTGCCCGCATACCATCCCCGGCTGCGACGCTCCAGACCCACGCAGAGGACCATCACTGTATGGCCCAGTGGTACCGACGCCGTGCTGCAGGACTGCTTCGGCTGCACAGACTGGCAGGTTTTCAAGGAGCTGCTGAGTATGAGGGGGGAGCTGGACCTGGAGGACTGCACATCTGCTGTTCTGGGGTACATCAGCAAGTGTGTGGAGGATGTCACCACCACCAAGACTGTGACTTGCTACCCGAACCAGAAACCCTGGCTGAATGCAGAGGTACGTTCTCTGCTGAGGGTCAGGGATGCTGCGTTTAGGTCTGGTGACTCACAAGAGCTCAGGAGGGCAACAAGAGAGCTGACTGCAGGAGTAAAGTGGGCAAAAGCTGCATATGCTCAGAAAATCCTCCCATGATCCACAGAGCATGTGGAAGGCTATCAAGTGCATTACAGACTATAAATCTAAAACTGCACAATGCCCCAAAGACCCCCACCTGCTGGAGGCTCTCAACCAATTCTACGCCCGGTTTGAGAACCCTGACGCCCTCCCCTGCACCAGAATCACGACTTCACCAGGAGAAGAGCCCATCAGTGTGACTCCAGCAGAAGTAGGGAGGACGCTGAGGAGGATCAACCCCCGGAAAGCTGCTGGCCCAGACAACATCCCCGGACGGGTGCTGAGAGAGTGCGCGGACCAGCTCTCGGACGTGCTGGCGGACATCTTCAACTCATCCCTCATCCAGGCAGCTGTCCCCACCTGCATGAAGACCGCCACCATCATCCAGGTCCCCAAGACCTCCGCAGTGACAGGTCTGAATGACTATCGGCCAGTAGCCCTCACACCAATTGTCACAAAGTGCCTCGAGAGACGGGTTCAGACCCACATCAAAGCCAACATCAGCGTCACCGTTGATCCACACCAGTATGCATACAGGAAAAATCGATCCACAGAGGACGCCATTTCCTCCGTGGTCCAGACTACCCTCACCCACCTGGAGCAGACGGATTCATATGATCGTTTCCTGTTTGTGGACTTCACATCTGCCTTCAACGCCATAATTCCTCAGACTCTTGATTAACAAACTCTCCTCACTTGGACTGAGCTCTTCCATCTGCAACTGGGTCCTGGACTTCCTGACTAACATGCCGCAGTCTGTGAGGATTCACAACATCTCCTCCCCCACCATCACCCTCAGCACTGGCTCCCCCCAGGGCTGTGTGTTGAGCCCCCTCCTGTTCACATTGCTCATATGTGACTGCTCGCCTATCCATCCAGGCTGTCATATTGTGAAGTTTGCGGACGACACAGCAGTGGTTGGATGCATCACAAACAGTGATGAGTCCAGCTACAGGCAGGAGGTGGAACACCTGGAGGGTTGGTGCAGAGATAACAACCTCTGCATTAATGTAAAGAAAACCAAGGAGATGAGTGTGGACTTCAGAAGGGGCAAGCATGCCCACCTCCCCGTGCACATGGGAGGATCTGCGTTGGAAGTGGTCAACAGCTACAGGTACTTGGGTGTACACCTGAGTAACAACCTCACCTGGAGCAACGAGACTTCCATTCTGGTCAGGAAGGCGCACCAGCGGCTCTACTCCCCAGGAGGTTGAGAAGAGCTGGACTCGGGAGCTCAGTTCTCACCTCCTTTTACAGATGTGTGGTGGAGAGCGTCTTGTGCTCCAGCATCAATGTGTGGCATGGAAGCTGCTCTGCTGCAGACAGGAAAGCTCTACAGAGAGTGGTGAAGGCTGCACAGAGGACTGTTGGAGTCAGCCTCCCCAGCACCACAGACATTTACACCTCCAGATGCAGGAAGAGGGCCTCCGGCATCATGAAGGACCCCCCACACCCAGCACACTCACTTTTTGTCCCGCTCCCCTCAGGCAGGAGGCTGCGGAACTTCAAGTGTAAAACCACCCGACTGAGAAACAGCTTCATTCCCGAGGCTGTGAGACTCTCAAACACACGCAAGGACAATTACAAATGAAAAACACTTTCTCATTTAACCGCCACTGTTCCCTTTAATATCACACTTTAAAATGTCACTTTAAAATGTCACTTTAATATGTCACTTACACTCCGAATTTTCATTGTTGCTATGTCCGAAGTCCCATATTGTAGGTTCTGTGTCCATATTGTAGATTCTGTGTAGTCAAATCCTATTGTCGCATAGTTCTTTATATTTTATTATATTATTTGCACTCCGAATTTTCATTGCTGCTTTTTCCGTAGTCCCATATTGTAGATTCTGTGTCCATATTGTAGATTCTGTGTAGTCAAATCCTATTCTCGCATAGTTATTTATATTTTATTATATTATTTAAAATTGCTATCAGGGTGTAAACTGGACCAGGGGATTAGAATTTCGTTCCACCTCATGTACCACATGTGTTGTGATGACAAATAAAAATTCCTTGATTCCTCAAGTACATGTTTGTATATTGACCAGTCACTGCCAGGCGGCATGTATACATTTAAAAGACTCACTAATGTTTCATCAAGTTTGCCTATGGCCAAGATGTACCTTCCTTCTTTATACTTACATTCAGAAATATATTCAAAATTAACTGCTGGACAACAAAATTGCAACCCCTCTACGTCTACCGGAACTGTGAGAGGAAAAATATACTTTAGAGTAACTCATTTTGTTCAGTTTTGCATGCTCACGGTCATCAAGTTGGGTCTGTACTTTCTCCCTTTTCAGTTGTGATAATATTTTTGATCTCTTAATTGGATTAAGTACACCATTTATATTTAGTGACACAAATTTTACAGATCGGGCTGACATTTGAATATTTTAACTGTTAGCAATGTCATTAAACATGGCACTATTCCCTTCTCTGCAAAGAACGGCAGAGTTTAAAACAGGACAACACTGGCTACGACAGTGTAATGTAAACTCGCTTATTAGAACCTTCAGTTTTATAATAGTTCACTCACAGAGTCACTTCAAACTTATACTTTAATAAAGGGGGCATCTACACTCAAAGGACCACAGTCTTAAGCCTTTACTCTGCGTTTGGGCTCGGGGACGTTCAGTGGAATGTGCGTAGGTTCTCCCTGTAGCTGGGGCTGCCGGGGTCCTGCTCTGGCTCAGGTGTAGTGTTCTTCGTGCGTCGGTCCACCCGGGTTAAGGTCAGCTGCTGGATCCGTGCCACCAGTTATGTTGGTGTCTGTATGGGCTTGACTGCGTATCCCCGCTTTGTCAGATCTTCCGCCGTCTCATAGATCCTGACTCCATCGCTGTGTCTCACGCGCAGCCTGGCGTGGAAGAGTGTTTGAAACCGCACCTCTTTCTCTTTTAACACTTTCCCGATTTTAGCCTAGTCTCTCCGCTTTACAACAATGGGAGGTGGAAAGTCCTGTTCTAGAGTTACTTGTTTTTCTTTCCAATTGAAACCTTTCATCTGCCAGGATTTACGCAGTACACATTTCCTTGGTTCGGCAGCTCAAAAATGTCTCAATAATAGAGCGGGGAGGGGAGATTGGAAGTGGCATTGGTCCCAGAGAGCAATGCGCTCTTTCGATGTTTAATTCCATGTCATTTGACAATTGGAGACCCTCACGAAGTATTTTTCCTCAAACACTCCCATTTCTGACGCTTCTTTCTCTGCACTTTCACTGACCCCATAGATCCTCACGTTTTATCGTCTGCCTCAGGCCTGCATGTCAGTTAGCTGCTGTTCTAGCTTCGAGCATAGCTTTAGCAAACCAGTTGCTACTTCTTCGGCTGTTTGAAGTCGCTCTTAGACCTTTTCCATCCGGTTTTCTGTCTCTTCCAGTCTGCTGCTGATTGAGGAAATGTCGCGCTTCAGCTTTTCAAATTGACACCTGCTTTCTTGTCGGAACTGTTTTAGTGTGCGGAGGATCTCCGAGTCCGCCATGATGCTATTTGCTGAGCAGGTGTTAGTTAGCCTTGACTACGAAGCCCAAAACATGCTATTTCCTTCTCGTAAAACAAAAAGAGATACGGTGGTATCTGGCCCCCTTTTAATGCTTTATATGTGTTATTTCACGTCTAAATGGACCTTTTAGTAAAAATTCTCGGGTTCGTTCAGGAGCCTATCTACTGTGCGGCCAGCACAGTTTTCTTGTTATTTACAAAAATCTCTTACCGTACCATCTATATGTTTGAAGCCTTAATTGAAAGTCCTCAGACCAGGTAACATCTTTCCTATAGTGCATTGCTCAATTGTGATGTCTCAGTGTCAATCGCAGCCTCAGTTTCCATTCTCCACTGGCCACTCAATGTAGACTTCTGTTTTATTGGCTCACTTGATCAAGGTTGAACATATAATACATTTAAAAATAGAGTTCCCTAAAACTTGGTTGCAATTAATGTCTATTTAGGCAACAATTTCCTGTCAGTCATCCTAAACCAATCCTCTTGTTGTACTTTGACCTCTGACATAATTTTGTCCATTTGTCCATTGTACCTTCTACTTACTGTATGGTTTTGGCTTTCCCTCTATTAACACTGGACTTCATAGTGTGTCAGCACTTTCTGAAATACATGAAGCCGCACTGGATCCAAGAACCACGTTGTCACCTAAATCTCATTTGTACCTCATTCTGATGTTTAGATTGAGCTTCACTTACTACATGATGGAACGATTCGCTGTTTGTGTTGATGATCAGGGAAATGGGTACACCTAATTAAGTTGCAGCAGTTGGGCAAGGGGCAGCATTGCATAACTGTATGCTATGTGTAGCTTTTCCTGGCATCTATTCAAACAATTCCTTTTCACTGAGACATGAGAGAGGTAGAACCAAGGAGAACCGTCTCTCCTAACTAAATTCTCCCCCGCCAGATCGCGCCATTCACTCTACCTCCTCCTAGCTCTCTAATCATCTAACAAAGGAGCTAACATCACTCTGTTTTTATTGTAAGCCTAATAACGATTTGAGTAAAACCTTGGTTGCAGACGTAAAATAATCTGTCACCAGTATGAAAACGTTGGTACACCTTAATACAAATACAAAGTACTATCTTCCCCTTGTGTTGCGAGATGTAAATTTAACAAGGATACTGCATAATAATCAGACCAAAAACCAAACTTCAAATAGCATGATTTATTCATTACTTGCCTCATTTAAGTTCTTTGAGTAATATTCTCCTACACTTTTTTATTCATGTTTCTTTACACCATCTTGCTTTCTCCTTGTCTTTCCCTCTCCTTAGTTCTTCAAAGACATTTACCAGTAGTGTCACCTGTGAGTTAGCTGCCAGTGGACATATTTCTGCACACACTCCCACAAAGAATCAGCGATGTACACACAAACAGACAAGGCAAAGTATAGCTTTACCTCAAAACTACTGTTGCTGGAGATTTCTTGTTGCATTGCATAACAAAATGTAAGCAGGCAAACCGTTAACAGTGATAATTTTAGCATTGAGGTGAACAATGAGTGTATGTGGGAGTAAGAGGGGTTAAAATAGTGGAATTAAGATAACAGCTGGTGCTGTTGCGGCCCCCCCTGAGTCTCCAAATGGCATGATTGTCTGGACCATCTCTTGTTTTTCCCTGTAATGCTCATGGTGCCTTTACTGTTAAGGGGGTAGCTGGTGATATCCACAAAGAGCAACAGTTTTGCCCTGATTATAAGCACCCGTGATCTCCTGTTTTCCCCACCCCGGCTTCCCCCCTCATCCTGGCCATAAACGATCATTGGCTTGGGTCACATGGGCTGCAAAGCATCTGCAGACAAAATTGTTTTTGTTTTGATTCTCGTTCCACTCGGTGAAGTTTCCCCTCATGTGAGCTGGACTCTCTCTCCCTCCCTCTCTCACTGTGTATTCAGTCGCTTTAGGGGTTGAGGTGGGGCTACCATCTTGTGCCAAACACAAGGGCTTTGGAGCTGCAGGACTTGGTTTTTTTTTTTTTTTGTGCCAGAGTGTGTACTTGTGAATCGATTGTGTGGTATCGTTGGCAGCATTACCTCACCATGAGCCGAAAAGGGAGTGTGTTTACCAGCAGCTTCCCTCCTGATCTCTCTCTCTGTGTATCTCTCATCAAGCTTCTTCTCTTATTTTCTGTCTTGCTGCTATTGGAGACTCACAGCCCGGATTGGGTGGGGTTCATGGTGGATTGGGGGGCACACAGGGGTTATGTGCAGGCACACAGAGCATTTTCTTGAGTTTGGGTCTGCTAACATGCACACATACATATGGTGCATAGCCACAGTCCTCCATATGGCATGCATAATTCATGACCTCCCACTGACTCCTGTGTAAACACAAATTCTTCCCTCTGTGTCTCTTTGTTTGAGTGTTGGGCGGTGGTAGTACAGATTAACAAAACTTTACTAACACATAACTTAATGCTTTTACAAGGAATGTTTTTTTGTTGTTGTTGTTGTTTTGGAAGGACATGTCAGAGATTACAGATCTGGGTTTTGCAAAACTCTGAACTACCAAGTGTTATTTTTTTTAAACCAGTTTGCATTATCTTTAAAAACTTTTATTAGTTTAGCCTTTATTTCACGCATTGCTTCCATGGACAACCATTAAATAAATAGAGTAAAAATATGGCTAAAGTTATCTTAAAAATTAGCAAAAGTCTGCCAAGATGCCCAAATATATCCCTTACAAGCTGTGGTTTTAAACTCCCACATTTAGAAGTTTACCGTGCTTCCATCTGTTTTGAGTCTTGCTCTTTCTCACGGTCTCATGTTTTAAATTAATTGTTTACGAGCTATCGTCCAATCGGGTAGCAAGATGACTGGAACTGTTAGATGACAAAATCCTAACACGAAGAAGTCTGGCTCTTTCTTTTTGCAGCCCAAATTAAGTTTTCATGTCTAATGGCTTTGCACTTCTTTGAATTGGAAAAAATTTTAAATGGATAAGTGATACCTGAAAATAACTTTTTTTTTTCTTATTACACTTTCCACACTGAAGAGTGTTAAGGTTAGTCCAACCAATGACACCTGATTATTTTGTGTTTAAAGATTTGAAAAATATAGGACTTTGGAGCCTTTGACCAGCAGATCGAGCTAGAAATCGTAAGGTTCTGGTAAACATAAAGTTTCTCAGTGCATTTATAAAACTTTTTTCCGGTCTTCTTTAGCCATAACGTTCATTTGTTGAGTCGTATATAGTTGAAGCAAAACTACTATTTTTGTGTTATGTAAATGTAAGATGAGGTTTTCGCTAAAGCAGCCTGAAAATCCCCAGCTGCTACGCCTATTCAATCCAGTGAACTTGTTTTTCGTTTCCCTGTCTAATCCTTCTGCTTTCTTTCTTTTATTACTTTTTTTTATTTCCCTCCTTTCTTTGTTTCCTTTCCCCATAATGACTGCATGGGCTTCGCAGGCCTCTCTTTCTTCCCTTCTTTCTTGCTTTCTTTTTTAACCTCCCTTGGCTCACGGTATTCAATCTGGCTTTCCCCGTCCCAGCTTTCCCGCTCATATCCCCTTCGTTCCCCCATGATGTTTCTTCCACACACTCTCCCTCCCTCTCTTCCTTTGTCTTTCCTCTCCCCCTGCTTGCTTTGTGTGTGTGTGACTGTATTTTTCGTCCCTCTGACTGGCAGACAGAAATGTTTTCCTGCTGCCGAGCTGCGTACTGGCATCAGAGTAGGGAGCCTGGCTAACTCACTCAAATTGGTTGTGACAAACAATGTAAGGAAGACACATGTTGTTTATCTGAGCATTCCCTTACTAAAACCTGTGAGATTTTGGCACCAAAACCTTGTTGCAATGTGTAACCCAGGTGGCAGGAAAAAAAAGAAAGCAGAGTTTTTCTTTTTGTCCGCTTTCCAGTTTGCCTTCAGCACAAACAAGTAATTTATAATTAATTTCTTAATATGCATGGAGGTTCTCCAAAAGCAGAGCGACATATGTGAACATTTCCAATTAACTATGAAAATGATTCTGTAAGTTTACACACTGTTGAGGGTTTTAAATGATTACTTTCTCAGCCAAATACACAATTCCAACCGAGGATCTTGAACAACAAGTAGACATATTTCTTTTTATTACACGGTTTTTATCAGCCCGGGTTGTTTACGTCTTTAAACGTTTGACCGCAGACCGTCGTGAGCGAAAACCAGCCAACCCTGATAGAAATGCTAAGCAACAATTGGCACATTGGTTGGCTGAAATTGTCCATCAATTGGTTCCCTCGCTCGCCGCTCCTTTGAGTATCGCCACAAAGACGTGAGCAGCATGGCGACGCACGGACAGGTGGCACAACTGCAGATCTGGAGTCCAGAGGTCATGGGTTTTGAGATGTATTGAGTTTTTTATTTTCAGTGAGGTGAACTGCTGTAGTAGAGGGGTTGTGTTTTAATCTACGTGGATTGGCCATCATAGTTAAATATGAAATCTTGGCAGGCTATTCTGAAAAGTCTATAAACTGGACTAAACGCAGTGTAACTGCAATTCTGGCCTAAAGCCGTCGACAGCTGCATACTGAGGAGTGAGCACGTTAAAGGACAGATCCTAAAATCTCCACTGGAAAGAACCTAATCTTCCCCGTTTAGTTTTGTTCTTAGATTGACTGTGATTTTCATTTCAAGCAACTTCCCAGATTTTGTCCTCTCTACGTTTGATGATAGTTTGGGGGAATTACTGAATTCACTCACAGCTATGTATGTAATTCACTCACTACCCAAGCTTGCTTTCTTAGATCTTGAGCCACAAGACTGGGCTTAAAACACATAAATCAAGTGTAATATAGTTCAGATGTATGCCTTCCAATGTGAAATTACAGAAAATATTATATTTGACACTCATTTGATCATTTTAAGGCTTTTCATCTGTCATGATGTTTCAGGCAAACCTAACCTGATTTCAAAGGTATTATTTCCTTTATTGTTTCCCTTATGCGGAAAGTACCACAGACTTTCCTACATTGTGTTTTTTCAATCGTTAGATGTAACAAATTCTTATTTAAGGACTGTGATGATTCCTGAAAAATTCCTATTGTCTAAATACACCAGGGTGTCCGCTGGTTTGTAAAAGGTAGTAAAGGGTGATAAATAAAAAATAAAAAGCCCAATTAAAGCCTTTAAAAAGTAGTAAACCTCATCTGATGAGGTAGTAAAATTTTTTAGCCCAACTGGGGCCATGAGTTTTCATTCTGTGTAAACTTTGTTACATGCAGGCATATCTCCTTAAATTACTTGCACGTATTTATTTATTTTTATGGTGCAAGTAGGACCGAGTAATAGGGATGACATCACGTTTAGACTACATTGCGCGCGCTCTCTTAATCAATCTGGGTACAGCAGGTGTTGCCAGATTGGGCGGTTTACATTTTGAGTTTGAGGGTAGAAATCAGGCCTGGACTGGCCATAGGGAGAACCGGGAGTATTCCCGAAGCGCCGGCCTAATATTGGCCTGCTGGCTTGCGTCTCTCTTTAAAAAAAAAAAAATAAAAGTCTGCCGGCAGTGTGAATATCAGCTAGACAGACCAGCGCTGGGACAAGCCATAGAGGCAGAAGAAGTGAGGAGAAGCGACTCGGGTCTTCCGACGGGGTAAAAGGAACAGAGATGAAAAAGAAAAGGCGCTGGAGGAAGACGCGGCAAAATGTACAAAAGTAACAGATTTATTTATTTAGTCCTCCCTTGTTGCCAATAAAATAAAGATTACAACAGTTATAAAAACAAAAACAAAACACGCACACACAAAAAACATTTTTTTGTTTAAAGTTTAAACAGAGACCCCTAAAGGAACTTGAGGCTGCAAACGTTCAGTCTACATTGCAAATATGGAGTCTATATAGGTTCAGCCTTGAAATCAAGATAAGGATTGGGGAGTTAAAATCTATACGCCACTTTATTATTATTATTATTATTATTATTATTATTATTATTATTATTATTCACTTTTTAAAATATTTATTTGTCCAGCTAATCGGATATAATCTTATCATTATCATGTATATGAGTACAAGGCGAAATCAGTGAGACAGACTACATAATCTTACTGTCTGAAATACAGTTTATGGAAAAGCTGTAAACATATGTTTGCTATTCAAAGGTGGTGCTAGTGATGACACCAGTCCTGCTGGTACTTCAGGAGAAGTAGAGCATTTGGGAGAAGTTACAAAACCATTTCTACAGTAGAGCAACAACACATGAACACTACCAGACGCTAGCATAGGCATAAATGGCTCTCAACTGTAATAATAGCTGTCTTTGCAATTTGGCATTATTCTATTAAGTGATTGTGTTGTCAAATATTTCTGTCTGCTGCTGATTTGCTGTTATGTATCCCAGATCAAACATGAACATTTGTGTTTCCACTTAATTGTAGCTCATTTGCTTGCTCTACACTCGTATACGTCTACAGAGCCTCTATCAGACACTCTGTCACTGCATCTTTCTCTTCTTAATATCTGTCTGCTACTACGCCGGTTTAGTTGTTGCTTCGTGCTGGTAGTAAAAAATATTTTGGAGGTAGTAAAAAATATTTTGAAGGTAGTATAAAAGGTAGTAAAAGGTAGTAAATACAACTAAAGGATCTCTGTATATACCCTGTAGACATTTTTGATTGAACTTGTCAAAATGGTTGCGCAGGAACACGTAGACGTTTTGTTGTTTTTTCTACCTCTATTTCTTACCTACCTCTCTCATCCAAGCGGTTTCTACTCTATATGCTTTGCATCTTCATTTTAAGCAAGATATTAATTAGAAATGATCCCCCTTTGATGCAGACATCTCCCTCTGTCTAAAAACACACTGTTTTCATTACAGTGAGAAGGCTGAAACAAAGATCATCCATTCCTGCTTTGACTTGTATTGATTACCTTACTAATGGCACATTTTCTTTACATTTATCAGTATCTGTTATGGTGCTAAAGGACTAGAGATATATTGAATCTTTCACCATCATGTCTGCAAAATGACTAAAGACTGCATTATTTTTCTTTATTTAAGTATAATAACAGGGCATCCCAAAGGGTAATTAGGGGATTGAATACGCTCACATTACAGCTTCTAAATAAATAGGATTAGGAAGTAATGGCTGTGGGGCTACAGATCCCAAAACCTGGAGAACATTCATGTGGAAATAGATTTTTCAATTTTATTATATACAGTAAATATAAAAAAAAACTGGTTTGATTATACAAAAGTTTTTTTTCCCTTTTTAAGTAAAAAGCTTTTTTTTTTTTTTCGTTTGATGTTTTTTGTTCCTCAGAAACATTTAGGTATGAATAAAGATACAAATGAGCTATGAAAAAGTTGGTTTTTCCTCTGATTCAGCTTACATTTTTTGAATAGCATACAAAGCTTGTCCATGAAAGTCAATTTAACAGTTTAGTAAATAAACTCCAAATGAATAAAAGGGTGGAGGAGCGTCATCATGAAGGCGTAGAGTTGAAATCAAAGGACCATTTTGGTAAACATTGAGTGGAAGTCCTCATCCTTTTTCCTTTACCTTTTGGTCGGTGTTATGGTCTACAGGTGATTGGACCAGCTTTTACAAGGCTTTCCATCTAGACGTTTTATGAGCACCTTCATGTAGCGCACACACTCTTACGCTTTCACTGAAACGCACAACTACATTCCCCCAGTGCGAATATTAGTCTCCCGGGAGCAGAGAGTATATGGAGGTATCTCGGCGTGTCTGCTCTGGTTACCGCAGAGATTTTTATAATCAAGCTGGCTGGTAATAAAATAGGTGACCGTGTTTGGTTGTTTTCAAGGTCTTATGGCTTTTTGCTGGCACAGTCGGTGTGGCCAGAGGACAAAGGAAGAGGCAGGAGCAGTTGGGGATAACTCATGCTACCCCTGCGACCCCCATTATTATTAAGACAACTATCGGCAAACACTACATCAGGCACAAACACTTATGTACTAAACCAAAGATTGGATGGAGGAGAACTTACATTAGGTTGATAGAAATATAAGAATCTTCCCTCAGGCAATTCACTACCTGATAAATTGATATGAAAATAGATATGGTGATTTTTGTTTAGTTTTATCTTTCAAACTAAATGGCTTTTTTGTGTATTTTTCATTTAAAAACGGCAATTTTAGTTTTGTTTTTAGCAGAAAATAGTCATTTGGGGTTTTCATTTTCTTTAATGTCACATTGATTTCTTTTTTAAATAGAGAATTAAATCAAATAAACGAAAACTTTTAACTTATGTGCAGCAAAATCTTTCTACACTAGTCGCTTTTTTGGAAAATTTAACTATAAGATTTTGCATGAAAGCAATCTTTTTCTAACTTCCCATGTAGCATTACTAAATAAGATTCAATTTACAGACTGAGTTCACTGTAAGGAAACAAAGTGATATTAACACATATCAAAAGAATATTATCATCTTATCAAATGACTCGATGACCATGAAAGACGTTCTAACTCAGTCATAGTGGTGAGCTAGCCAGAAGAGTTGTTTGGCTGTGCTTTTGTATCCCAAAAGGCTTTATTGATAGAGAGCATTTCATTAAGTTACAGTAATGGCAAAGTTTGAGACATTTTAAAAGAATATGTCAAGATTTATGAATCTAAAAAAAAACACAACATCTTATCAGGTATTTTTTTCTACTTTTTAGTGCAAATATCTTAGTACACTTGAGAAAAGACAATGTTTACAAGTAACTTTTGTATCCCCAGCTTGTTTTAAATCAGTAATTATTGATAATTTATCAAATGTACTAGTTCCTTTCGGCAGATTTTGTATGATA
The DNA here is from genome assembly GCA_032876305.1 of Orestias chungarensis. NCBI lineage: Eukaryota > Metazoa > Chordata > Actinopteri > Cyprinodontiformes > Cyprinodontidae > Orestias > Orestias chungarensis. The sequence goes on from JAVLVB010000813.1 coordinate 623,303, forward strand.
AACTTACTGTTGCATGTCAAATGTTGCAAAAAAACAGCGCTGCGCCATATTGGATCTGCAGGACTAATCCAAACTGACTGGCATGGGTTATTTAGGAACAACCAACAGCTACGACTCAGATTAGTCTCTCCATCTCTTCACTAAAGTGCTGCCTAGGTGAAGGATCATCGCACGGACACGAACCGTGTGTAACAGTTATATTATCATAGTCAAATGTCAGGGGTTGGACGTCTAGCTCAGTTTTTATTCTCCACCAGCAGAGGTCTCACACTTGTACCAGTTCGGGACATAGAGGGCGGCTTTTGGGGTGGGGGGGGCTGTTAGCTGCTATAACACCACCAGTGCCATCAGTGATTAACCATCATTGCTCCAGTCACCTCTAAGTCTGTTCTAGTAATTATCATAGACCAGTCCAGGCATCTGGTCCAACTCCACTGCCATCCACTTTAGGACCAGCTCGGAGTGTTTTCAGGAGAAAATAGCACAAAGCGGACTTTAAAACATGGAGGTCATGAGTGGATTTATTATTAAGGATCCAACTGTGTCTGATCTCCAGTGTTAAGTGACGATATTTGACAGTCTCTGCGGGCAAAATAGTCAAGTATTTCCTCTCATGACTTTTGGCTACGTAGGAAAAATAATGTTTGTAAAGGAAAATTTTCATACACAAAGGAAAGAACAGAAATGTATAAAGAAAACTAACCAGACTAAAACTCTGAAGATCTTCCTGGCTGTTGATGCTCCCGCCTTTGTTCAGATCATTTGACAGTCTTTGTCTGACACAGTGTGTTCTTCCAAACGTATAGCTTTGAGCAGAGTCCAACTTCTCCCTGAAAACAACACACTTACAGATCTTACGCACGAGACCTAGGAAGCAGCTCGAAGCAGTGGGATCCTGTGTGTATTCCCTCCACTCATTAGCAGCGTACAGCAACATCAATCCAAGGGAAACCCTCCGGACTTTGTGTGTGAGAGAGCAGAAAGGTTCTCTGTGCTGCCCGCTGACCTTATTTCTTATTTTCATCTCGCTCATTAAAAATGATTTGCATCTTAAATGTGTCTTCATAATTAATCATGCAGTCAGTTGTTTAAAAAAATATATATAATAATTTCTAAACGATTTTTATGTCAAACATTATTGAACCTACAGTTAAAACCAGGTACTCACAAACACTGAATAAAAAGAACCATCACTTTTTTTATCTCATCAGTTGAGATTTAATCTTTGCTGCGTTATGACAGATACATTTACCCAATTTTTTTTTGACCATGGCAGACATCGACTTATTTATCTTTAGGCCAGTTTGTCTGTTTGCCTGGTCGTTTTCCATTCACCAGACCCCTTCCAGCCCTGAAGCTTAGCTGATGTCTTGACATCTTGCTATCGCCGCTGTGCTTCACAGTCATTACAGTCTTCTCAGACTTTCAAAATTTTTCCTCCAAAAGTATACGGCCATCATTATCTACCACTTAGGTTTTAGTTTTAATCAAATTATGGGAAATCTATGCAAAAAGTTGGTGACACATTAAAGTACTATACGGTTTTCCGTACTGTGTTTTTATTTTTTATTTAAATAAAATGTTTTGAATACATTTAGAAATGTCGTTCCAGTAAATGAAAACATTTGGAGCTATTCCAGAAGAAATCACCCGATGTTGCCCTACTTGTCATATCAAAGGTCAGCTGAAGGGAATGTTTTTGGCAAGTTTCTGTTTTGCTTTGTTTGTTTTAAATGGCAAAAGTCTGTGTCTTCTTAAAATTGAGGAACTGTGAACTGTCCAAATGTTCCTTCCCTAATTTTCGTTTTAGATCATCATGTCAGGACAATGTCAGATCACCTGTAGTATATGAACAGGATTGAAATACATTTGTCATTTGGAAATCTCTCTCCTTTTTTCAGTATTTATTCAAATTTTGGAAATATTTTAATCTAACAATGTATTTAAGAAGTTGTAAATAAATTAAATGGCTCATGTTTTAAGGTTAAGCAAATCGTGAGTAAATTGGAGGTTATGTGCTTTGTTTTATGTAATTGTATTTTAGTTTCCTTTTTGGTTTTCTGTCATAAGATATAATGGAGATCACTAAGATAAACAACGCTGAGCTGCAAGCTTAGCGCCCACAAATGTCTTTAGCTTGGTACAAAAATGTATCTACATACCGAAAAATAGATCAAAGCAACCAATGGCAGTCCTGTAAATGAACGGTGTACAGATAATGCACCTTGTCACATAAGAAAACCTTCAATATTTGATGGATAAAAGTTTTCAAAAAATTGCAAATATTTGGTAAACAGCTGTGAAAGCACATTAACTAAGCTCCTTTTTCCTGAGTGTTTGTGTACAATGTGCAGCCCGAGGCTGACATTAATTGGAGCCTCCATCTACCAGTCTACTGATCTAGACTGGTTTGTGTGTCTTCACCCTCATTTCAAAAGGTTGGAATCCATTCAGCAGTCCTTACCTGAGCTGGAAAATCTAGGACACGGTCCTGAAGCGTGCGCACGTGTCAGTCAAAAGGCTTATTAAAATGCGAAGCGTGGCAAGAAAGATCATTCACTTTCATCTCTTATTTCATGTGAAGTAGGAACAAATCAGGACTTATATACATCACCCTGACACATACATACTCTGAAGGCCCCTTTCTCTGCCCTACAGCTCTTTTCCTCAATAAACTCACCCTATCTTAAAAATAAAAAAACTTTTTTCTTTTGAACGCGTTAATAATAATAATAATAATGTATACTTTATTGATCCCGTAGCAAATTGTTTTTGGTATAAACCACACCGACGCAGCCATTTTACAGGCGCCAGGTAGGCAGTAGCGCAAAGGGTCTTGCCTAAGGACCCACACTGGATGCTGTGGTGTATGTTTGTCCTGGGCTGGATTTGAACCCATGAGCTTTGGATTGGAAGTCTAGTGACATTCCAGTTACCATCTCTTCATCTGAATGAAAATCTTTCCTCCTCACGGTGTGGCTTGTCCTTTGTCCTCACATGTTTACACTAGAGATAAAAGGTGATCTGAGTAGAATACATGGACTATGAATAAATCGCTATCATGTATATATAAATAATACATTTTTACCTTAGATCGGTGTATTCTCTCAGTTTAGATGGATTTTTCTTTCTACTGAAATCATACATTTAAATAAAAATTAAATAAAAACATTTTATATTTTATTTATGTTAATAAAAAAAATCACCGTAGTACATGAGAGTTATAAATATTTTTGCACTACAGTCCAAAATTACCCACCAGGCTTTTAACATTTATTTGTAATATAAAGTAGTTTAATTGTGTTTCACATTAGATTAAAAGTATATCTTGAAATTAGAAACGTTTCTAATAAAGTTTTAAACTTATATCAATTGAAGGAAAGCTTAATTGATGTATACTACTGTAATTATCCATTATTATTAAGAAAACTATTTTATAAATATATGTACCTCTGAATTAAAATATATATTATTAATATCTTTGCTGCTTTTAGTACTGGGAAGAAAGTGTAGTTTCCAGCTACTTGGACTAACTTTACGTGAAAGAAATCTTTGCCCAAGATTCTAAAGACTTAAAGAGTCTTTCAAGAGTTTTAATGCATGGATGGACGGATAAATGGGAATTTATACGATTAGTCTTTGGAGCTGTTACGCAGAAGTTCTGAGTCTCTCAAGGGATCCTTTGTAGATTATAGATCTCCATGGGTGGCACACGGATGTCCTTCAAATATTGTAGTATTTAGACTTTTAAGACTTGCTCACTCGGTAAGGTCATGAGTGAGTCAGTGCATTTGAAAGACTGTTTGCTTAGATTATGTTAAAAATCCTTTCATTTTATGCCAATGATAAAAAAAAATAAAAGGCAGGTCAAAGGCGTTTTTAAATTAGATATTATTTTTTGCGAATTCATCACGTTAACTTGTTAATTCCCCCGTGTATGCATCTTTGTTTACATATGTGATCTAATTTCCAATTTTTTTTGGGAGCAGAGGTGTTTGAGCTGGCTTCTCGTCTGTGCACCAGGGCGACGGTTGTGTAAATGCTTATTAGATTTAAAGTGAAATGTGCTTGGAGGCAAAGCAGAAGAGAGGGGCGTGTGTTTGTTTGTCTTTGCTTAGCTGATATTGAACTTTTTTTTTTGTCTGAGTGACGTAATCGGCGATTTAAGGGTGGAAAAGACGTTATGTCGATTTTAAAGAATCGTGTGACAGACACAGGATGTGTGTGTGTGTGTGTGTGTGTGTGTGTGTGTGTGTGTGTGTGTGTGTGTGTGTGTGTGTGTGTGTGTGTGTGTGTGTGTGTGTGTGTGTGTGTGTGTGTGTGTGTGTGTGTGTGTGAGCGCGTCAACAAAATCTGCTTAGTGAAAGATAGATTTTTACTCCAGGAAGGACAAATGCAAAGGAAACCGTCAATATATCAAAGAAAAAAAGACTTGCATATATCTGGTCTACTGTGTTTCCTGCGTAATCACATGTAGTACCAACACAGACAGGCACATAGATCGCTCTGTTCCAAGCTGATCTGTGCCACACTCAGGTTTTCTCTTACCTTAGCGCCTCAGCTGCATCGGTCCCCTTGTTGTTTATGAACTTTACGTCTTCATTTAGTCTAATCTCTGCAAAAACATGCTCTCAGTAATAATATTCTTCAGCTTTAATGGCTTCCTCATCCATTGTTATCTATTGGTGGCCGAGTGCTTACAGCAAATTCAATATCCAATACTCTGTAGTGGGTTCAGGATATTGTCTGAGGAATTCAATTGGCTTAAGGAGATCACGTTGGTGTGGCTTGGTGTCTGCAAAAGGGGATTATTCAGACGTATTAGAAGAAAAGACCTGGTACATTAGATATCTTACATCTTCCCTAGTAGAAACAAACCAGAAAGATCTAATAACCTGCAATGCCTTGCAAAAGGATTCATATCCTTTAAAGTTTTTAACATGTTTACATTACATTTATGAGCTTTAGTGTATTTTTTTTTACTCTTTAAGATTTATAGATTTACACTGGTCACAGTTTAGTGATTTGGTTAGTTGTGTGAATATGTTGCCACAAGTAAGAAGATAATGGTGCGCTTTAGTTATACACACTGGCTTTCTAAACATAACATATACAAGTGTTCAAATTTACACAAACACTTTAAAAACAAAAAGATATACAAAAAACTTGGAATTACTATTTTGACAAGTAATGCTGGAAATGCTTATTTTTCCTCCCTTACCAGCTTCCTGCCTTTACTTGGTGTTCAGACTATAATAGTTGTTGTCCAGTTTTAGGTAGTTTTTATTATGATATTATGACTTTAGATATCAATACCTTTAAGGGAGCAACTGCGTTCTTGGAGCCATATACTGATAAATATATCTGCTTTATTTAAATGCTCACATGCTTAGTCTTCTGTGTCATTTCATTGGTTCAACACAGGGAATTTGAGTAGTCGCTAATCACTTCTTAATAATACATTCATACCAAACCACCCTTGAAAAGCAAACATCGTTGAGACACGTTTATGACAATAGATAGCCACAGTGGTAAATGTCTCACCACTACTGCAGGAGCTTGCATCCAATGTCTTTATTTTCTACCTTCTCGAGTGTATTGCCAATCAGCTCCACGGAAAATCAAACGCGGTCAAGTAAAAGTACCCTAGCTTACCAAGATGCATATTCTTTTAAATATTTAATTCCTTTATTGGAGAAGACTCCAAAATTATCACATTAACATTATAAACTAAACATTAACCAATAATCTATTTTAAAAGTTAATAAAAATACATTTTGGCAATGATTTAAGTTTCGGATGAGTCCTCGACGAGCGATTGCATACGTTTTTGGAGGCAGACCGCTTCTTAGAAAGTTCCTCATTGTTCCATGCTTTTTGTTTCTATGGAGAATCGCTTTCTTTGGGCTCCCTGATGTTACAAAGCCTTAAAGACCCATTCCAGATTGATAAATATCAGCGAGGTTGTTGCTTAAATATTCTTGCATATAATGAGGCAGCTTTTTAAGCTGGTTTTAGCTCAATTTAGATTCTAATCAAGGGTTTTCTTGGTTTGTAATCACTGTAGTTAGTAATCCTTGGTGTGGCTAATGAAACTGAGCCACAAAATATATATTTATTTAGCTTATTTATGACCCTTTATTTTTACATACTTCTAAGTTGGTTTGGATACATTCTTTCCACTTAATATAGAAGTCTAAAATAAATAACAAAATAATAAAAAATCAATTTGAATATACATATGTTATCTTTGTTTGATATTAGCATTAGCTTAATTATTTGAAATATTTGAGTGCGACAAAAAATGTACAAATGAAAGCAAATTCCAAGAGAATGACTGTGGTGCTAAAGCTCACAGAGAGTCAGGATGGGGAGGGTGGCTTTTTTAAATAGAAAACAATCAAGATAATCTGAGTAATGTAGGTTAATCGCAATCAATGTCAGCATTGCAGTTTTTTAGCCGTGCTGTTTTTGAATATGATTTAAAATATCCAATTATTCATAGATGTCACTTCTGGATAGGAAATATGTCTTTCTAGATATGTTAAACATTAATTCTTGGCTTGGAAGAATTGGATTTTATTTAAAGATCCACAGTGGCTGTTGATTGTAAAGACTGTGAATTTGAAACGGACGATCTTTAAAACTGTGCTGCACCTTCAAACCAACAACTGGCACACAATCCTGGTGCGTGTGCTTTTTTTAGGATAGAAAAATAAAACTTTATTAAAACCAAAATGCCATGTTTAGTCAGAGACTTGTTAAGACCCGCTGTAACCCAGAATTGCTACAGGAGATCCTTCTACCTGCAACCATCAGCATCTACAACAATTCTGAAAAAGCTTTCTAACCAGAGTTACAACAATGCATAACAATATCCCTTTTGGAAATAATATAGTACTGTTTGAACCGAATTAAGGATGTCTTTAAAATTCTGACCTCTGACAGACTTACTTTTTATCCAGCAAAAAAATACAATTATAGATAAATAATTTCAAAAAAAATATTTGACATACTCCCTCTGTGCCCTGAAGTTTGTTTTGCAGCCATATAAAAACTTATTTTGCAGGTTACAATACACGTCCCTTTAGCTGTTGGCATTGCTTTTGTAAACTCTGCATGAAGTCTGTGTGTGTCATAGTTGTAGACCAAGATTTCACTTACATATGCACATAATATGCATAATAATCTCTACGATATACCGCAACTTCATGGTTAAAGCCAACACATTATTAAGTCTCGATGTTTCTGTTTAAAATAGATCTGGTTTGTTTAAACCTTGAAGACAGACACTTCTGCCTTTCATGGATTTCGTGGAAGAAATATTGTGCATAGACCAGGGATTGTTTTGCATAAGAATAACTCCCTACATTAAACAATATCAACCAGCAGGCTCTTCCAGTTCTTCATATACACACTTTTTCTCCCCCTTACTGACTACACCTCTGATCAGTAGCAAATAAATCTGCAGGGGGGAAGGTTTGCTATGCATGAAAGTTCTTGAGAGAACAGAAAGTAAGTCCGGCAGGGGTGCAGGGAGGAAGAGGAGCTGGAGAAGAGAGGAGTTCGAGTTTGTGCTCGGCAGCGCAGGCATGTGTTTCAGGGGGATTCCAGTTACCCGTCACACATTTCAGCTGCCTTTATTAGAAATGATTGATAGTGTTTTGGGTGACATGGAAACCAGGGCTGCCAGACTATGTGCATAGCTGTGTGTGCAAAGTCGGCCCATGTTTTTGTGTGTCTGGGCGTAAGAAAAACTAGAATTTCCTTTTAGAAAACTTCGACAAGATTGTCTTGAATTTACAATAAATAAAAGTTTTTTTATATTGTGTACAAGGTGTATTTCATTTCTTTTATTTCTACTTTAACAGAATGCTGATTTTTTTTATTAAAGCAAAATGTTCTGTGGTCCTGAGGTGACGAAACCCGTTGACAAAACGCATTCATTTTGCAAAAAAAATATTTAATTTAGTTCAGTTCAGTAAAGTATTAAACCTAAAGGGAAACTACATAGATGTTGTAAAAAATGTTCTGAAATACTGAAAGCACTGGAACACAACATAAAACTATGAAGAACAAATAGTAGTTAAGGGTAAAACAAACTCAATAAAACAGAAGAAATTTTGGGAAAGTTTTTTTTCTGAGAGGAAATCAACAAAATATGTTATTTTTTATTTTATAAAGATATTACATCACTGATGAAAAAAGATAAAGCTCTGTAAAATATCTTAAAATGAAAACTCCAATTGGAAAAAAACCTATTTGTTTTGCAAGACAAAGAAGAAAGCTCTTCACACTACCGAACACAAATATTCAACACTAATGCTGCATTTATATAAAATTGCAAATGATTCATAAAAATGTAGTTTGTATGTTTATGCACTGGGGAAAATTTTTACAGGATTTAGTTTATTTTACTAAATCAATGGTTCTAGTTATAATTTATTTTATACTAAATATGACCTACTTCTACTGTAAGACTTCCATATTATTTTTTCTTTACTTTGGGCAACTCCCCAAAATGAGGACAACAAGAAATTATCAAATGTCTACATGGAAAATATCTACTCACCTCCACTTCATACCCTTGGCAAACTTATGTTGAAAGTAATCTTTCAATCCATCCAACATAACTCTAAATGGAAGTACATGAAAGTTTTTGAGTTGTCCATTAAGACTCCTAATTTAAATCTAATCATAATAATCCATGGAGGAAGCTACAGATTACTTAGATGGCAAGGATGCCTTTAATTTTCATATGCTTAGTTTCTTATCCGAAACAAACAATCTTTAAGGAATGAAACCAATTTTACATCTAAATCTTCCTTGTATATGAATAAACTTTGTCCGTAACTTCACTTCTCTTCAGCCATAGCAGAAACATTGACGAAAATACAAGACCAGATTTATTTTCCAGTTGTTGCAATGAGGAAACGCATAAAACAATTAGAAAAGATGATATTTGCGTGATCATAACTACATTTAGACTTTAAAACTATCATTATACATAAAGAAATACGGCCATATGTATTTTTGTTTTTGCCATCCACTTCGTGTTAGAAACATGATGGAGAAATCAAGCTTGCTTGCTTCTTTCCAACTTTCTTTGGCTCCACATTTATCTGTCAAATCTAGACGGTCACAGTAGCATGAACTCCTGTTATTTTCTCTCTACCCTTTCCTTGAAACCTGACGCCGTCTGTCCCCCTCAGCAGTGGCAACTCGCCTTTTCACACACACACACACACACACGACCCGGCTCCTTTGTTGCATTGATTTCTCTCGTGTGCGTCTTAAAGGTATATACACATCTCGGCGGGAAGGGAAGGCTAATATAAACATCTGGCTCAGATGCACACACAGATGTTTCAGTGGCACGCCTGGCAGACCGCCAGACAACCAAACTCATCAGAAGAGGGAGCTGTTGTTTTATCAGTTTTACCAAATATTGCAACATATAACTTCACAACGTTTACATTTTAACTAGATTTCCCTCAACGCCAAGTCACTTCAATTCTTCAGCTTTTAGCTTAATTTTGTTTTCTTTTTCAGTTATACTTTTTTACTCACACTCACAAAACGTTGTGCCTCGCTTTGGGCTGAAATCATTATCTGCACAAATAAAATATGTTCCTGCTGTATGTTGATGTATTAATGCAAAATATTGAGAATATTATGTAATACATACTGTATGAAAAAGCGTAGTTCTCTAAATATTTACATTTATGCATTTAGCAGACGCTTTTATCCAAAGCGACTTACAAAAAGATGGTTTAACATTGAACTACGACGCAATTTACCTGCAGTATGCTAGGAGAGGATTTAACATTAATGATGACTCTCATTTACAGCATTTAGGTAAACACAGAAGGCCCAAGTACCATAAACTGAGTGCTAAATAATATCAGGGGGGGTGGGGGTAATAAGTGCTTTAAGATCTTTCAGGGCAATAGATACTCACTGAAGAGCTGGGTCTTCAAGGATGGGTCTAAGAAATGACTGCTGATCGCTGCCACTTTGTCGGTGAAGAAGTTGGCAAAGGAATCTGCCGTTAGGTTGGTTGCAGGAGGAGGAGGTGGTGTGTTTAACAGAGACTTGAAGGTAGAAAATAGCTTCCGGGTGTCGGTAGTGCTGTGGGTCTTATTCTGATAGAACTCCTTCTTTGTAGTGGGGAAGCTTGAGGAGAAAGATGAGAGCAGAATTTGGAAGTGTGACAGATCAGATGGGTCCTTTGATTTGTGCCATCTTCTCTCCACAGCTCTGAGGTTTTGCGCATCGATCTAAGGGAGTCAGTCAGCCATGAGGTTGACTGCATGGGTCTTGCAGGTTTGGTGATCAGTGGGCACAAGCGGTCTTAGCAGGAACTCAGTGTTGAGGGAAACGGTGGCATCATTTACCTCCAGAGATGAGAAAGTGCTATGGGGTGGAAGAGCAGAGGTTACAATTGCAGAGAAGTGGGCAGGAGATAAGTTGCGGAGATTGCGTCGAAAGGAGACAGTGGGTTGGTGTGCAGTGGGAAGTTGATGGAGACAAGCATCAAGCTGAATAAAGTAGTGGTCTGAGAGGTGTAGAGGAGTAACTTTAAGTGAGTTGGTCATGCAGTGTCTGCTTAATACAAGATCAAGTACTTTACCGGCCCTGTGAGTTGGGCGGCTGCTTACCCACTGGAGATCAAACGAGTGACTTAGCGAGAAGAAATCTGCGGCATCTTGAGTGTCAAAGTGAATGTTCATATCACCAAGGACAAGCAGAGGACAGTCATGCTCAGGGATGGAAGGGATGGCAGGTAGTCTAGATCTTCTGGGAAGTCACCCGATTGACCCGGAGGACGATATACAACAACCACAAACGATGCGTGGTTTTCAAAGGAGTTGTACGAGGCTCCTGAGCTGAAATGGGAATATTTCCATTTGGCTGATATCAGTAGTCCTGTTCCACCTACTCTTTTGCCAGGCCGTGGTGTGTGAGAGAATGTGCAGTTGGTGGAGAAGGCAGTCGGTGTGGCGCTGTTTTCTGGTTTGATCCAAGTTTCTGTGAGGGCAAGGATGTCCAGTGAGAGATGGTTTACTTAGGCAGAAATGAAGTCTGCCTTGTTTACCGCTGACTGACAGTTCCATAGACCTACAGAGAATTTATTGGTTTTGGATGACGATGTGTGGTTTAGTGAGCATAGATTTCTGAGGTAACGTTTTCGTTTGTGAAAGTACAACCGCCTGCGGGTGCCAGAAATAACAGAGATAGGGTGGTGACACAATGGAAATAGTGAAGGTAGACCCCTTTCCGTGACCTTGTTCGGTGGACACGCTTCGGTAGACACGCACGTCTTTACCAAAGAATGTCTTCAGACAAGAAAGGTATAATTACTATAAAGGATAAATTAATGAACGAAGTAATGAATGAATTTCACTTGTCAAATGAAAGGGATGAATAACAATTTGGTTCAATTAAAAATATGTTCAGATTAAAATTTAAAGACGTTTTTACTTCTTGATAAATCAAAAAAGGTTAAATAGAGTACAAGAGTAGAAACATATATTACATTTTGGTGATCAAACAGTTAATACAAATTCTCATTTAAATAAATATAATGACAAAAAAAGGAAAAAAACTATAACCTGTAAGAAATTTTCATTTAAATGCAGGAGTCCAGCAACCTTTGTCCACTCACACTTGGCCCCGCTTGTTTTATCTTGATAAGACCTCGCCTAAGAACTGTGGGAGAATTCGGCCGATCAGCATCTCTCTGACACGACCCTCCTACTGTTTCTATGCTTTTTGTTTTTGTTGACAAGTTTGATCATTTCATCATCACGTTTATTTTTTTGTCTGCTTGAAAGGATTGTTTTGTTTTTGTTTTGATTTTTTTGGAGCCGCTACGGTGAGTTAAAATCAATATTATTATTCATTAATATCACTATTATCTGCAGTTTTTTGGTTCAAATTTTAACATATGAGAACTATCAGCCTAATTTGCTGATACATACAACAGGTAGTTCTTTTATTTTTAACATATTCTGAGATTATACAATATCTTTTCATTTAAACTATACTAGCCTCAGACTTAATCTATATTCTACCTTTCTGTTTTTACAAAAAAAAACTTTTCTTTGACAGATTTTAACCTTGCATTATATTTTCATATTAATTTAGGTACTGTGTATGGAGTTAAAAATGTTAAAAGGTTTTACAGATCATTTATCCTGAAGGGTCTTGGAACATTAAAAGCATACCTTCAAATGAAAGCGTTTGTTTTAGTTAGCGGAGGAAAGTCTCGTCAATCTTTTTTATTGACTTTAACTGCATTAACAGCATCTTGTGTGTAACTTTGCTCCCTGTTTATGAGCAGCATGCAGTGCGATGAAATTACACAGATCTATTTCATATAATCTGCTTTAGCAAACAAGCTCTTAACTCCCTCTGTAGAGTTGTGTTAATGCTACCATATACATCTTGGATAATATCCCTTTCAGGAAGTCTCTGGGAGGGGGGGGGGGGGGTCAGAGCCAAGAATGCTCTTTATTGAAGATGATTAAAGCGGAGAAGATTGAAACACAGACTAAAATTTTACAACGAATGAAGCTCATTCCTTATAATTCACTTGGTAGTACATTAACCACCTTCTGTTACCCATGTATCATGTGCCTAACACTCTGCTCAAACACACATGCTTGTTAATTCAGGTCATTATAACCAGTTTAAATTTTATAAAACCACTAATGATGTGGACCCCCACCCCCCAACGTCTCCCTCTATTTCACACATCACATCCTAATTATTAGTCTTCCTAATGTGTTTTCCCGAAGATTGACTCGTTTGGTGTTTCAAGTCAGACAAATCTTAGTAATTATTTTCTGACACTGTTGCGGTGGAGATAATATCTGCAGTCAGATGATCGTCCTCCCAAGGTGAACAGGACGGCGTTTTACAGCGAAGAGGGGCGGCAGCAAGGGGGAGGTTACGGGTAAAAGTGACAGCTGTGTGTGCAGCTTCCTTTTCTTGATTTATGTGCGAGCTGTAATGACATCATATTTAGCGGCAGGAAGGGTAATAAATTAGCCATCGGCTAATGGAGGCTGAGCCTCTTTCTTTGTTGGGCGACACTCTTTTTTTTTAATTTTTTTTCCTCCTCTCTCGTAGCTTCTGGTTTGCTCACGTAAATAAGTTTTTAATTACAGGATTGAATCACAACCCAAATATTTACGGAGATGCAAAATGTTTAGGAGTCTGTCCGCAACTTCAATTATGTTTTGAATTTCCAGAGCAGATGTGCTAAATGCATTAAAATGGGCATTCACAGGCAATATGAAACATACAAAGTAAGAGATAAACATGATAAACAATACAGAATAGGATACTTCACAGTAAATCAAAAGAAATCAAAAAAAAAAGCAGGCATTAAAACACTTATTTGGTTTACTGGGAGCAGTGGTGGTTATTAAGTCAGCTGCTGGGGGGAAGGATCCGCGATGAAGCTCCATTGTGAATTTAGGATGCAGGTGTCTGTCACTAACGTTCCATTCTAGCTCAGCTGAAGCTTTATTCATGGGGTGGGAGATGTTTTTTCAACAATAATGCTATTTTAGACAGAGTCCTTCTCTCTCCTACCACCTAGTACTGAGCTGTCCTACCTGATAAGCCTATTCGGGTGCTTCATCTCAGCTGTTGTTAAGCTGCTGCTCCAACATACCGCAGCATAGCAAATGCCACAAAAGAGTCAAATAAGGTATTCAGGAGCGCCTCCTGCAGTCCACATGACCTCTGCCTCCTCAGCAGGTAGAGTCTCCTCTGACCCTGAGTACAGTCCAGTTTATTGTTTAGGTGAACACCCAGAGCTTACTACCTTGATTTCCACTCCATGAATGTTCACCGGTGTCAGTGTAGTGGATCCGCACCTGCGGAAGTCCACCGCCAGCTCCTGGGTTTAAGCGCCGTTGATGAAGAGACAGTAAATCCAGAACTTTGCCTTTTGGCGTCTCCGTTACTGCAAACAGCGGCCAAATCTGGCTCCTGATCTCCAGCATCCAATTTCCCCCTCATTTGTGAAACACCGTGGTGTCAGATATCCTGTGATGATTTCATCCCACCTAAGAGCTTGAAATAAAGGTCTGATCAAGCCATTGAAACCACTTCATCTGCAAAAAGCAGAGACCCAATCCTAAGGGTGCCAAAACAAACTCTCAACAACGTCTTGGCTATGCATGGAAATCGCTGACAAGACCATCGTTGAGATCACTCACCAGAAACCAGGCAGACCATCAGGTGGAGAGATTTTTATAATCAATGTTTGAAGCATCCATTGACTTGCGCTGAAAAAGTCAAAGGAAAATATTAGGATTGAAAATTTGTGGATGATTGGCCTAAAACAAAAACCCCTGACAGGCTGTAACATTTTATACCTAAAATAAATCTGATCTTGTACTTATTTTTTATTGTAAATTTTTTTAAGTTGTAATTGACACAAATCTAAAGGTTATTGGCTTTAACTGTGGAGCCTCAAATCGAAATAGTTCTTTTTAGAAACGAGGTACTCTGAGGTCTGTTTTTTGTTTAGGAGGGAACTTTGGAAAGCCCCTTTAACTCTGTAGTTGGGAGTCTGGAACACAGGTCCTCAGTCCACACTGAATCTCGGGATGCCAAAATAAAAAAAGCTCAATAAATACATGTAGAGAAGCGCACATAAGTGCTGTGTTCAATCAGAGGTTTAACTCGAGCGAACAGAAACAAAAATACCTGCTCGGTGCGGATCAGGCAAACGTTTATTTTAGCTTTATTGAATATGCCAATTTAATTTCAGTTTAAACATTGGCAATCATTGAACTAGAAGCATGCTTAATTTGATGTAAACTGAAAAAACCAACTCAGTTTTACATAAAAATCGGTTTATGTATGTTTCTGCCTTGAACAATGAATAAATGACTGCTCCATTATGCGTTGCAAGCTGAAAGCTTTGTGCAGCAACATCTCTGAAGTTGTCAGATGGAAGTCGTCCTCACTCTGTTCAAGGGCAGCCTTGTGTTGGCAACGAGAGTAGATGCTTTCAATGCATGCTCCTGACTTCAAATCAGTGTTTATACAATAAAAACAAATTTACCATAAATATCAGACAAACCGTAACGTTTGGTGGAAATGTTTACCACTAATGTGACTACGGCTACATCAGCAGTTAAGTATTACGTCAATTCAGTATTAATTTCAAAGTCAAAGCGAACATTGTCTTTATCAATAATCCTCCTTTTTTTTGTTTTTTTCTCCTACCTTGCATTAATCCAGGTACATTTCCCTTTTTTTTTTTCCTTTTTTTTTTAAAATCTGTTATGAAAATCTAAGACGACAGATGTCATGTTCCTCCTCGGATTGTGTTTGATGGTTTGACATACGCACACCATCAAAGACGTAAATGTTTGAGCATACAGCGCTAGTCTTGGTAATGACGAGATTATATCCCAGGTAGCGTAAGTGACAAAGGTACTGACAACTCTTTGATCACAGCTTGTGTTTTACCTGTAGGTATAGCGCCTGCCGCAGGATCAAAACACTCATCTTCTCGAAAACATCCGTGCATTTCACTCGGACGAAGCGATAATGATATATCACAGTCTTTAAAATACCACATTCTGGGTCTTGGATATTTCCAGCGGGGTCTGGACAATTGCATCAGTCGCTCATAAAGGATTTTGAAAAACAAACGCTTGAATGTAATTAGTGGCTTAAGTTGCAGACAGTGCAATAATCTGAAATCCGACAAGGTCTGTTCCTTATCTGAAACATATGGCTGAGGGAAATGAAGAAAAAAAAAGTGCTCAATGTTTTTTTCTTTTTTATTTATTTGTGAGTTAAAGTTGATACCCTTTCAAAAGTTATTAACTCTAGAGATCTGCATCTTCAAGAGAACTTGGAAATGTGACACAATCGATTAATATTTAAGTGACGAAATAAATTGCGACCAAACTACTTTTTTTTAATTCTTATCTTTCATTACAATGTTCCTAATGAAAACATCTCAGACACTGAAAAAGTCTGTTAAACCATCTCTAGAAGATTACCGGTATGCATAATTTGAAATCAAATAATATAATCTCAAATATTCCAGCTATGCAGTCCTTTGTGATTACAAATTTTGCGCTCACTGATATTGCGATACAGGTTTGTTGTGCAGCTCTGGGGGGTTCTAGGACCGCAGCATTTTCTTCCAAATGAAACAACTGATTAATCTAAACTTAAAATTGTGGGAAACGATGTCAAAAGCGTATTTTTGGCACAGAAACTGCATCGAGCCTCAGCGAAAGCTTACCGTAACCACGGCGAAACACGGTAGTGGCAGCATCATTCTCTAGTTTTACTCATCCTAAGTTGGAACTACTGTAGGTGTGTTATCTTAACTCAGGACATCCTCCCTCCTCTTTCTGTTTTACAGACGGTCGGAGGAAGAGGTGGATATGGACAAAGTGACGGCTGCCATGGTACTGACGAGCCTCTCCACCAGCCCGTTGGTCAGTAGTCCACCTGTCAAAGTCAGCGGTGAGTTGCGTCCACGAATGCATGTCTCGTCTCTGAGTTTCCCCACACCTAACCCAGTGATTTGTATGCTCCTCCACATGCTGATGTTTTCCCCTCCCTCACAGCTGTTATCTTGTTAGCGCACGCGGAAGCTTTGCTTGATAGATTACCGCCACCTGCTGTGCCGTAGGATTGCCTCATCAATGAAATTGGGCAAATCCGCAGAGGCTGGAGCTGCGCCACTCAATATAGTCGCACGGATCCAAAACAACCCACATCTGTAAAACACGTGCTGCAGGCTTTCTTTTATCTATGCCAGCGAAAGACTGTCCATTCAAACAAGCCAGACTCTACATATATCAGTCACTTATATTCATATCCCGGCTTTAAGTTGCTGTTTTTTATGCAGACATCCCATCTTACATCAATGCATTTAAGAAAAGGCTATTAGATCTGACATAAGACCAGGCTGAGGCAACGACTGTTGTTGAATGAATGTTCAGACTTACATTCACTTTAAACTGCACTTGTAATAGAGCTTTAAACTTGCTGCATCTAATTTTCTCCGCCGCGAAACAAAGAACATATATTTGGCGTATCAAAGATAATCCACTTTTGACATCTTTACTGTAAAGTAAGAATCCGAACTGAGAGATGCCTCCCCGCTGCAAAGCTGTTTACCAAACAAAACTGGGTCTCTCTCACCGACTCTGCTACATACATACAGATACATCGACTATTCACCCAGCTTATAGCTTTCCGCTTAAGCGAGATGTCTTTTGTAGTTGCTATTCAAGGGAAACGTTTCTTTGATCTATAAAAGCAAGACCTTGTTGGCGTCTCGATGGAATCACAGAATGGGGAAGTTCTCTGTTCAGTTTTGGGCCACATCTGGGAGGAGTGGAAAGGGAGTTACGGGAGTTACTTAAAGTGATACGACTCTCTTCCTCTTGTCATCCACATACAGTAGAATCTCTTTTAAAAGCCTTTATTTCCCATTTTGTTACACAAGAGCTACAAGACACTGTGTTTGCTTAAAAATACCAAGCTATTTCCATCCTCTTCTTGATAAATATATCGAACAGCTTCTCCTTTTTCTCCTCTATACTTTGTCCTTCTTCGCATCTCCACATCCATCTCTATAGAGGGTCTGGGTGGTTCCTGGAAGGACAACGGGTTGGCGGGACCCTTCACCCCATCCAGCAACAGCTCTTCAGGGGGCTACTGGAGCTGGTCTGGGCCCAGCGACCAGTCAAATCCCTCCACGCCCTCGCCGCCGCTCTCGGCTGAAAGCTTCAAGCCCTTCCGAGTGCCGAGCATGGCCGGCGGCGCGGGGACCAACCCGATGGGCGGGGAGGACCCGAGCCTGGACGAGCAGGACGGCAGCAGTCTGCTGTTTGACGAACCCATCCCACGCAAGCGCAAAGTGAGTCCAGTAAATCATTATCATCATCATTAACCAACCTTTACTAAGTTGTAAATGATTTATCTTCAACCCAAGGTTTTCCACAACAAGTAGATTCCACTATGTAATTATTTTTTTTTTTGGATACGTGGTTAAATTGAAACTTGTTTCAATCTTTAATAGCAAAAACCTTTAAAGACTTATTTTTGCCTGAAATTTGCTGCCACTCGCCTCATCGAATAGAAAGTTTACCCCAACACTACTTTTTTAAGCTTTTGTTTATTTCTTTCCTTTGTTGTTCTGGACTTTGAGACATTTTAACAAATTTGATTAAAAAAACTGAATGGTATCAACACCAAAATTCATAACAACAAAGAGCTGAGAAGTTAAATGGTTTACGTAGGACAAAAAATTACAGAAGGAATAGCCTTTACCAAAAAGTCCCAGAATAATAAGGAATAAAGAGAAATAGGTACAGAATAATCACCTCCCCAACTTAACCATTGCCATAATTTAACAGCTCGGGTTGTTAGTTTTCCCAGTCTTGACCTTTTTGTTTTAAGCGTGGGAGTGGATGACCACAAAGTCCAGCTGGACGGCAGAATTAAAGATAAAATTCTGTTGTTGTTTTTTTTAAATTTAAATTAGATATTATTTTAAATCATTATTTTTGATCTAACAGGAGACAAAGAAGCAGGAACTCCTGCTAGGAGGACTTGTCCTCAACACATCATTGTTATTTATTTAGGTTGATTTTGATCTACACTCTGGGGATGGCACAAAATAGAACATATTGCTTTTTTTGTTTTGTTTGTTTTTTTCTTTTCCACACATGCAGAGCATTATTTTCTCACCCATAATTTCACTTTGTCTCATTTTCACTCACCCTGACACACACTGTCACTTATTATTATTCAGGTGCACCATGTGTTGTGTTTCTCCGTCGTATCATCGCTGCTACGTTCCGCTTCCCTGACACGATCATCCATATATCCATTGTTTCTCCTTCTTTTTCTTCTTCCTGTCCTGCTGCTTTACATATTTTCGTCCAGGTTTTTCTTTACCTTTGTACGTTCGTCGTCCTTTGACATTTGCTTCTCGTTTTGCTCGGAGTTTCCCCACAGCATCTTTTAATTACTTTAATATCCATTACTGCCAAACACAAAAGATGTCTCTAGCTTCATTTCTCAACTCAGAGTTTTGTCACTGATGTATTGGGTCTTCGTGGGTGGTAAAAAAAACAAAAACAAAAAAACTTTTAGAAGTTGGAAAGTTGAAGATGGATGACAGTTTTTCATGATAAATTAAACGGTAGCTTGTAAGAATTGAGAATTTAAAGGAAGAATAGGGAAAATAATCAAAGTAAATAAAAACACTAGACATGTATAGTGTTAAACAATTGTTTGTCCCTTTGTCAAATTGAAAGATTTAAGATCACCAAGCTATTAATACAGAAAAAGAATCAGAATCGGACTCATATTAGGCGTGGTTTGGTATACTGGTTTATTTATCTTGCTAAATTAAAACAAACCACATGTCTATTTTATTAACTTATTTGCTCTTTGATATTAAAATTTATTGAAGACAACAAAAGACAATGTCAAAGAGACAATACATTTTCTCAGTACTGCGGTAGATATGCTGATGAGGCTTCACAGTTGACGATCTGCACCTCCTGTGGTCTTTTTCTCTCTCGACAGCACATTACCATTTAAAGTCCCAGTTTAATTAACAGTAAAGGGTTTCTTTTGGTAACACAAAAACCAGGTTTTTGTAGTTCAGACAATTCAATGCTCGTGGGACAGATGATTGCCGTGTGCTTGCGTTTCTGATGCGAAGTGTGTGTGTGGGGAGGGAGGACTTCTTGTCAAAATGAAATCGGACTCTTTAACAAAAGTTTGATTGATAGGAGAGCAAGGAGGAGAGCTCTGAGGGCCTCTCTTCTTTCTGCATGAAAACAATAAACAGTCACTCTGGGGAAACCAGTGATGTAATTGCAGCGGATGAACGAAAGATAGCACAGAACCAACTGAGTTGTGTCCAGTATAGCTTCATGAAAAGATAGAGCAGGACACTGGGTGAAATCTATTGTTAAGGGAAAGTACTTACTGAATATCTAAATTTATACCCTTGGACAGAAAGGAAGAACAACCTAATAAGGACACGGAGGGAATGAGCGTAAGAACATAAGTTGACTAGTAAATTGGGAGCTCTGCCTTTTTGGACAGCTCTCTTCACCAAAACAGATGGGTAAAGCACTCGCATCACTCCAATCTCAGTTTATGTCTCACATTTGAACAACATGCATAAAATTCTTTACTAGGGTCAGGAACTTGTCCCCGACTCAGGGAATATGCTCCACTGTTTTCCAGCTCCAGATGATCTGGAGATGCTGATTACCATCACAGACTGCTTCACACACACACACACACACACACACACACACACACACACACACACACACACACACACACACACACACACACACACACACACACACACACACACACACACACACCCAGATGGATCATGGTCTGGTAATGTTAAGGACAACCCTACCAAACACAAGCTAGTGATACTGCCATTAGTTTTAACTTTACAGACACATCTTGTATGTTTTCTTTCTCCTCACAATTAGCAGAGATATACTTGACTTGTGTCTTCTGTGTACATCCCATTTCAAGCAAAAAGTATTGCAAAAAAGGTTACCAAACAATTTACATAAAAGAAAAGCGTGGGATTTGTGGGAAAAAACATTTTTAGAAAGGAAAACAGCGTGAAAAACTTAAAATGCCCCAACTTTTGGCATCACAGCCTTCAGCAGCAGAAACTTGAAGGCATCATTTCTGTATGACCTCATCAGTCTCTTTTAAATTTTTTAATTTTTAAACATTACAATATGTTGAATTTAGTTGACCTTTGATGCTCTACAGCCCTTACAATACCTTGTTCAGTCACTAGGGTAGACCTAACTTTAAATGAGCTAGCTTCACATTTGACTAGAATATTTTTGATTTACAGAAGAGCTCATGGTTGCCCTAACATGTGGCCCAGAGTTTTGGGTTTGCAAACTAGCTCAATCATGACATCACCAGCAACATGCTTGATAGCTGGAATTGGAATGAAACAAATCTTGTAGCATTATGGCAACATATCTATTTTAGTCAAAAGGACATTGCGACAGAAAGCTTAGAATTAAAAGTTTTGTAATAAAAAGCTGTATATCATCCGCATAAAGAGAAACCCTCCATATTTGGCCTTTTCCAAGTGTCTTTAACAAGTTGTAATTTCTGTAAAATCCTATTAACATGCTACATACTGCTACCACAATGTTTAGATTAGCAACTATAATATGCATGGCGTCTCATTCATGTCGTTTAGAGGCAACAGATATTTGAGTAGCAAATGTTTGCACAGTGAAGATCCTCATCCAACACAAGCTCTGCTTTTTTTTTTTTGGGGGATGCTAATTTAAGGAATGCTAGTTTCTGTTTTTAATTAAGGAAGCATAGAAAAAAACGTCACCCCAAATTTCACAAGCAGGCAGACAAACAACCAGTATGTTGTGAAGAACAGAAATTTGCTGGCATTTCAATTTCGTTTAAAATCTGTGATCCTGTTTGGAGGTACACGTGTGTTTATCGCTTACAGAAGTCATAAACCACAAGTCTGCTCAGCGTAATGTATAGAAACAATTTACTATCACCACAATATTAATGTGCACATAAAAATAAATGGATGGATTAACATTGTGAGTGTCGGAATCAGATTCACTCTTATCGCACAAAGCTGATTTAGATGGTAGTCACTGAGATGCTGAACTGTACGGAGAGATGTGTTGTCCTGTTGTTTATCACTACCTTTATGTTCTCTAATATTATGCAGTTTATTTGTATAGATTTCTAAATGACCAATCCAGATTTAGAGAGCAGAGCAGCATGTTTGTCAGCAGCCTTTAGCTTGGTTCTTGATTAAAACTACCCTTGATAAAGATTTTCTGTAACTATCGAGTTTAAATCCTCTTAAGTTGCGTTGTTCTTCAGTCTTCTTTGCAGTGGTAGTCCACATAATCCAGGTCTAATTAAAACCATCAAGCATCAAATTTGCAGGCATGGCTGTCTGCAAAGCAGATGTGCCTGCATGTTTTAATTTATTTATTTTGTTATGCGCTGTCGTAAAATGATTAACAGTCGAATCTCTGGAATAATCAGAACATGGAGATTAAGCCAGTAAGGGAAATTTATTACTCAATAGTTCAAAGTGTGACAAGTGGCTTTAATGTTGTTTCGGCTGCTTCCTGACTTAGGGAAGTTACGGTTCTACATATTGTCCTTATGTTTGAACAGAGAGAACACTATTTTACCCAGTAGTTGAAAAGCATATATACTACAAAGATCCAAGATAAGCAATAGGTTTGATTATGAACAATTAAGACCACAGAGTCGAGAAAAGATTTAATCACCACGTATCGTTTTGTCATAAAGTTAGCTCACCAAATTAAATATTTAGACTTTTGACCATAACCTCTGACTTCTCCATTGCTGAGTGTCACTGCAAACATTGTCAGAGCGACGACCAACGCTCTCGCCTTCAATTCTGCTGCAGTAGTGAGGAACCGAATGCGATGGAGACGCTCCAAACTAGAGTAGGAACTAATCAGTATTACCCGCTCAGAATGAGACTTAGCAAGGGAGAAGCATCTGAAGTGCAGTGAGAACCTTATTCCAGTCTCTGGCATCCATCTGATTTAAAAAAATGCTCCATTTCTCAATCTCAGCTGTGAGATGTTTGAGGGATTTCTTGCATGTTCTGCCATTTATTCAGAACATTGGAATGTTACAAGACCCAGTTCTGCTTCAGCTTTCTTTTTTTTGTTTTGTTTTTTTGTGTAAGGTTTTTAAGGTTTCATTAAGCGCTCTCTAATAAACTCTACAATTCGTGGCGTTTCCTGTGGTGAACTGATCAGGTCCTCCTGTTGCGAAGCGTCTCCATCAAATGATAGTATCGCTTCAATGCTCGAGAGTTTTTCAAAAGTTAATTTTCTTGTCTCTGTCAAACATTTCTTCTGTTTAGTTGTCCAGATAATTGATGATTAGATGTTTTGTCCAAAGGCCTAATTTAAGTCCTGGTCTTTATCAACATTCTCCCAGGCAGAGTTGAGTCGTGTCTTCATGTTTCTTTCTTGCCTACTGCCTATGAAAGTTGAACCTATCTGGTCTCTTGCAGGTTATCCGGTCACACGGCTTTATTTAAACATTGTACTTTATGCTGCTTTTTTATCCACACTTCAAAAAAGCCAACGAAGAAAAATGCAGCTTTTAAATTCAGACTGTCAGCTCAAAACATTTGTGTGTTCGGATTTGTGCAGAACTCCATGAAGGTGATGTTCAAGTGCTTGTGGAAGAACTGTGGCAAGGTGCTGAGCACCACTGCCGGCATCCAGAGGCACATCCGCACCATACACTTGGGGTAAGACACCTACATTCACAAACTTCAGTAAACAGTCACAGGTTTATGGTTGGGCATCCTAAACATTCCTGGACGTGTTCTTGTGTTTTTTTTTTTTTTTTTTAGGCGTAACTGTGACTCGGACTGCAGCGATGGCGAGGAGGACTTCTACTATACCGAGATCAAGCTCAACACAGATTCTGTCGCGGACGGGCTGAGCAGCCTGTCGCCTGTGTCCTCCTCCATTGTCCCACCCTCTCCCCCGTCGCCTCTGCCGCCCGTCAGCCTTCATCAGCCGGACTCCCACCGACAACATCTTCCCTCCAACTACAAGGAGCCTCACACCGGAGGCGCCACCCCGCTCAGTCGCTCCGCACCAAGCGCTCTCTACCTCGTCCACACAGACCACGCCTATCAGGTAGAAAGCAAGTGGGTTTTCTTGCATGCATGCTGAGTTTACCAGCTAATACACCAGTGTGCATGCCACAGCACTCTTTTTGGTTCCTTGAGGTAAATGAAAAAACTCCAAATTGTAATCTAAAGAGGGAAATGCAATACACAGACATTGCCCGGCATCCTGTGTGTAATTTTAATCTCTTCCTTTAGGCCACAGCTCCAGTGTCGATCCCATCCAGCAGCAGCAACTCGTCCTCCACCAGTTTCACTCCCACCAACAGCTTCAGCATCTCCTGGCAGTCTCCTCCCGTCACTTTCACAGGAAGCACGGTGAGGGACATTCCTTTATGCCTCAAATACCTACTGCCCCCTGCTAAATATGTATAAGTTACAACTCCAACATGATACTAACATCTCCATGCGTCAAAGATAGGCTGGTGATCCCATGCCGACTGGCATCTCCCTTGTTCCCTCAAATGTAACAGTGTCCATTATTATTTTCATCAGACCACAGGACATGTCTCCAAAAAATTTTGTCTATATGTCTGTAACCTGAAGTCTGATTTTTCACAGTGTAAAATTAAGTTGTCTTAGCAGCTTGAGCCAGCTTCTGCACAATGTCTTTGGTTTTTGCTCTGGATTGATTTGCATGTTTAAACCAAACTACATTAATCTTCAGGAAAGAGAACCAATCTCCTTTTTGAGTTGTATTTTGGTTGGATATTAGTATAATCGTCTAACATTTGATTACTATTGTTTCCAAAGATGAATAAAGACTTTTGCGATTCCTTTTTTTCCTGGATGACTTTTTGCCTTTCCCATTGTGTCCAACAACAAATTCAGCAGTAATTTTGTTAACTTGTTGCTTTGTACTTAGTGCTGGTTTAAAAAAAATAAAGGTTCCGATACTCGCGCCTCGCTAGGTTTCTGCTGCTAATGAATCCTTCAATATACTTTGGATAACGCTTATCTTGCAGTAGTATTTACCAAGACAGCACATTTTATCTGCATCATTCCTGGTCCGTGTTTCAACGGCCCCGTTATCGCCGTGACCAGGCTGATGTGGTGGCGATGTAAAATAGCCATGTGTTTCCAATCCTATTGGCCGATAACCAAAAACAAAAGCATGTGAAGGAGCTGGGATTTTAACTCACCCATCATCATCACATGTTTCTTTCATTTCCAGTTATCAGCTAGTTTAGGGAAGGACACCTATCTTTCTCAAGGATGTTCCTGTTTAATGAAGAGCAGCACAAATCTGTCATATTTCAATGTCATTGTTTCCTCACTTTCCAATTTTGAAAAGCAGCAAAAAAGGGCAAATGCAAAGAAAGTGGAACATTTATATTTATGTCTAAATGTCAATATGGGGCCCAGTAATACTGTCATGGGCTAAAGTTCATTAAAGATAATAAAATGTTGCAGTAACTTTTATTTTACAATATTTTTTTAGGCAGTTAGTGTGACATTGAAATTTTGATAATAAATCACATTTTTCCGGATCTATATGATTTATTCCCTCCAGGTGTCTCCCACTAAAAGCCATGGATTTGGAGAGCAGCGAACCCAGACCATCGCAGTCCTTTCGTCCCCTCCTAGAGCGACCACGGCTCTCAGGTACTCCACACTCTTTCCTCAGTTTTCATCTATAGTCACCTGTTGGGTAAACGCCAAAACACACCAGATCAAACGTGACATCCGATCAGACAGAAAATCATGTTGGATGCTGGACGCATCGCTTAAAACACATTAAAGTGAACAGAAGATCCCGGACCATTTACGACTCCCTCCAACATCTTCGTCTTCATCCGATCAAGATGGACCTGAGGTCTGTTGCAGTTTGAATGACAGGATTCAGATAAGAACAGAGATGCGTTGGGAAAGCGAAAAACAATTGTTTTAGAAAAAATACTACCTAAAACTGTCAATTTACAACATCAATGTGCCGCATGGCCAGTCTTGTGTTTACTCGCAGACTTGCTTATCCTCATGTGACTATAAAGTTACATGGTAAGTCAGACCTTCTAGTCAG
Source organism: Orestias chungarensis (assembly GCA_032876305.1). Lineage (NCBI taxonomy): Eukaryota > Metazoa > Chordata > Actinopteri > Cyprinodontiformes > Cyprinodontidae > Orestias > Orestias chungarensis. The sequence continues at coordinate 649,081 of JAVLVB010000813.1, forward strand.
AACCAGTGTGTCAGGGAAAATAATTTAATCAGAGATTCTGGAGTTGGATGGATTTGGTGTGTTTTGGGCTTTTGCAAAGCGCATATCTGACATGGTTTTTTAAATCCAGTGAAAAGAGTTAGCTTTGTTACTTCACACATTAGCACAGTGGAGCTTATTTGATGTTTTTAAATGGTCCTTTTTTGTCCTCCGTAGCCGGAAAGTCCGCGGCGAGGGAAAGAAGTGCCGTAAGGTCTACGGGATGGAAAATCGTGACATGTGGTGCACTGCTTGCCGCTGGAAGAAAGCCTGTCAGAGATTCACCGACTGATCCCACGCGACCAGTTCAATGCCACGCCAGCAGGTGCTGTAGCTGTTGGCCAGAGCAGCGTGGAGAGAGGGGGGCTTCGTTTTGCATGCACTTGATCTTTCTGCAGCTCAGAATCGCAACTATCCGTCAAGCTCTGGCCCTCTTCCATGTTTTTGAATGAAGGATGGCAGAAAGACTTTCTTTTCCTCCCAGTTCTATCCAGGATACTGCCTCCACCATTCCCGACATTCCCAGTTGATGGGGAACCCCAAGTGCAGCTAAATGGTGTAAAAATTTATCTTTTCATGTTTGGTTCAGTGTTGCATCTTTCTATGTTTTGTACAGCTCTGGTTTTAAATGGAAAGTTTTTGTCCAATAAGAAGTCAAGAAGAAAAAAGTAAAAAAGACCAAAAATCTTTTACTTCTTTTAGTAAAAAGATTAAAAAAGAGACTTTTACTTTTTCTATCCAAAACAAGAATATTGAAGGAGAATCTGTTTAAGCGTTTCACTTGTTCTGTTTAATTTGAGGTCGTCTTCTATCACCAACATCGCGACCATTCCAGTTTCCACTGCGCTTCCCCTGAACGTAAGGGAACTGGATGAAAGGCCCAAACGAGGAGGAAGCGAGGGAGACGGAGTGTTATTGATTAATGCAAACTTACAGACAGGGAAACAAGACAGACCACATCACATTTATAAAAATGTTTAAAAAAAGTCTGTTCCTTCTTGTTGTTCAGGGATGCAATTCTGAGAAAAGTAAAGGAATCAGCAGCTTGTTGGGTTTGATGGTTTGAAGCAGCTTAACTCTTTCAGTGAACTTTGCAACCAAAACCTCTTTCTACTGTCACGTTCTTTACATTGTTTTTTTGGCTTTTGTTGCTGTGCCATGTTTCCTTTCTGTTTGAAGCATAATGGTTTTTTTCCCCCTCTTATTTTAATGGGATCAAACGGAAACTGTTAAAGGAAACTCGTTCTAAAAGCACAGCTCCCTCGCAGCTCCTAAAGTCAAACCTTAAAAAAAAAGCAGCATATTTTTACAACATGCAGAGATAAATAACCCTCCTCCTCCTCTAGGACTTTTCCAGTTTTACAAATGGGAAAACAGTGTTTACAATTTCCAGAAAGGTGCATCATTATTATCTGGAAGCTTAAAGTGGGAGAACTGAAAATCAAAAGGGCTGCAATAAAGAAAAAAAAAAGATCTACACCACTTTGTAAGCTCACTTTCCTATTAAAGTGGCTTTCATGAAGGAGAGGAAACCGTAAAAGAAACAACATAGTTGCGTGCACCAATGTCGCCATTCTTGTTTTCTGAATGTGTGAAGGGAAAAGAGCTCACGGTCATTTCACCGCTTTGCTGTTTTGTACCAACATTTTTGCCATTTCTTCCCAGAAACAAACTAATCATCTATCAGGTCATTTTTAGATTATTGAAGAAAAAGAGTCATAAAAAATGCTCAAATCTAATGCATAATTGAAACAGTGATTGCTTGATTCAAAATTTGTATCTCTACTTTATTAACTGAAGACTTTACAGAGTGAGGTCTTCTATTAGTGTAATTATGACCCCTGATCAAACAATAATAAGTATAAAACATCTCCTGCGCATATTTATTGGGTTCACACAACAGCATTCAGTAGATTATGGAGGCTTACATGATATAAGTTGTGGCTTAAACATACAGAAAAGGCATCAACCCCTGGTATGCCTGCTGATTTTGTCAAATTTTGATTTCTTTTAGAGAATAATAAAAAAATAATAATACATGAGTATGTAAAATGTGCATCATTAACTGTTTACATTAAATTAGAGAAGTGCTATATCTATGAGAGAGATAAGTAAATGCAAAACAGTTACGTATATTATCTTTTTTTTTTCCTTAGTGTACTTGTTCTCAGTAACTGCAATTAATATGAAATTATCAAAAATTACCATATTAACTCAATATATAAAAACCATAATACAAAAGAGCTTGGACTAAGTTTCTTCTATTTATTTATTTTTTATTACAGAAAAAAACGTTCAGTTTTCTTTGGTTGAAGGATGCAGTTTATTTATTCCATCTATTTTCACTCAGAAGTTTAAATCTCCAAGTTTTGTTGTTGGACAAAACAAACAAAAAGTTTCCTTTCAGTCAAAAGTTTTGGTTGGAACTGTCAGACCTGCCATCTGACCCAAACTTCAATATGGATCCACTGCATATTAAACTTTTGTTTTTACTTTTGATATATCCCCATAAATACACAGAATAACATACAACCTTCTTTAAATTTGTTGTTAACTTGGTGATTCAGCATATCACTTGTTTCACTGTCTCCAAATCCCCGTTAATTTACATACATTTACTTTGCAAATATTTGTGCCAGGGTTTCTGTTGAATGCCACCAAAAGTAGCCAAGTAACAAAGGTGGGACTTATATTTATGCAGTTTCGTTTTACACAACATTTTAAAATGATCCTGAAATACTGACTGTTTGAATTCTTCACGCAGTAAAAACTTTCACACTGAAGAGTGTTGTTGTCAACGGGACTATGTAGCGCTTCTGTTCTCCGAAAGGGAGAGAATTTTTATTTATTTTTTTATCAAAAGACCAATGAAAATTAAAGAGACATCCGATTTTGGTGTTAGTGTGTTTTCCCAGTGCGTCTACATGGCGACAGCTCCCTATTCGTTCCTGCAAAACACGAGGGTACAAAATGTTAAAAGTGGTGAGACGACTGGCTCCTGATTAGTACTGCACCACTACTGCACGCTGCATCATAGAAACAAACATACGGTTTCGGCCTCTGCTTTCAAATTGTTATTCAGAGAAATTTGCGGGTTTGTTTTAAAGTGTTTATATAAGAATTTCAGCTTCCATTTTGCCTCAGCGGTTATGTCGGCGCAGTGGCTGATTTTAGTACAGTGTTGTAAATCACAAATGTGTTGAAGAGGAGACGAAGAGCCTGACAAAAAGGCACCTCGTCTTTTCCTGTTGCGTGTTTTAAACGCATGCTCTAATCAAATCTTGGTTTGCATTTGTTGTCATTTCCACACCAGTTACTATAAACCAACACCAGCTGATAAACTTGCATTTGCCGTTTTAGCATTCAGCACTTCAACATCTGCAGACCGTAGCTCCTACTTTTGTCCTTTTTTTATTTTGTCGTTTCTGTGCATACTGAGTTCTTGTGTATCCTTTGAGCTTGTGTTATTTTTTCTTTTCTTTTCAAGCACATAAAGTTTGGAGCGGAGTGTAACCGGATCCTTCTTAGGAGGACGGATTGTGAGAAAACGTTACTGTTCGGCCTTAAATGTTGAATCGTTTTGCTTCTGTTGTCGCACGTAGATTATCTCAAAGCTTATTCACCCTTGTACAGTGTGAACATATTGTTGTTTTAAAAAAACAAAACATAAGAACAAATCTATATAGTTTCAGAAGAAGAGAAACATTTAAATTCAGAGCTAAAAAAAAGAAAGAAAAAGAGATTAGGCTGTTTTCCTTTCACTATTTTTTCATGTGTATATGCATATAAATATATATAAACTGTTTATTTTCTTTTATTTTCATGTTCTTCTCGGGAGGCTGTCTGAGAAAATCCACCACATTCTCAGCTTGTGCCGTTTTCTGTAAGTGTGACCCACTTGGTGCTCCTTCACATTCCCACTGCTCTGCTAAAAGAACCCAGATCCCAAAGCGGCTTCATTTTATTTCTAAATGATTCAAGTCTGATCGCGTTTGCATCCACACGTGGGAACGTGAAGGGGCTCCAGTCGAGGTGTCGCAGCGTTGCACACCTTTCTCGAAGTGTCACCCGGTTCTCACGGGTCCGATCCGCGCTAACGGATGTTTTCGTTTGTAACCCGCAAGTCTGGATTTTTCCTTTCTTTGGTTTTGTGAATACTCTTCCATGTACTTCCCGTTGATTTCTTTCCAACGCTGCGGTGCTATTTTTGTCTTCTCCACTTGTGTTTTGAAAAAATCTTGGCATCAACGACAGTCAAGGTTCTAGGAACAAGTCCCCGCAGTCCTCAGAGGTTCTGTCAAAGCTGGACGAATAACAAAAAAGAGGTGGCTAATTTCCTGGCAGCTAATTTCACAAGACGATATCTCTGAGTGTTTTAATTTCTTTCAAAATTTGGCACAAAAAAAACAGCTATCAAACACTGTTGATTTTGTCTGGAAAAAACTTTCAGCTTTGCAGCCGGTTTCTGTCAGACCTCCATGGGAGCTGCGGGGTTTGTTCCCGGAGCGGTCCGGCCTGCTCCACAGTGCCGAGAACATCACTTCTATCAACAGCGGCACAAAGATTGCTCCAGCCCGACGGTGCTTTCAGAGACTCTCGGCCCGCTGAGGTCGAGGTTCTGGTGCTGTGGCCACGGTGGGGCGGGCGGGGGTACAGAGGTGCTACAAATACCCACACAGGGGTGTTTCTCCCCCTAATTGCTCTGACTCCATTTTTGTACACGTTGTATATTGCTGTAGAGAACATGAAAATAAAAAAACACAATTACTGAGTTCTCAAGAGTGTCCGCACACGAGTTGCTAACAACCATTGCCTGAACCTACGGCGCCCTCCAACACGACTCTGTAAAGGTGAAAATACATTTATTGCAGTAGCATCATTTCAGAATAACATTATTTTTTTTGTATAATACCATCTCTTTTTGAATACACTTAGAAAAATTTTTAAAGTGGGAAACACAAGTGAACAATTTGTTCAAAGCAAAGAAAACAGTGTGAAACAGCTGAGAATGTGACAAACGAGGCCGGACAACTTTATTTCTGCGCATCGAGGAAGATGGTAAGAGATGTAAAGCAAAATCTACATTAGTAATTCTACAATCATTACATTTAAAGCACTCAAATCGTTGGATCTAAACTGGAACTGTGCGCTTTAGACTCACGTTGAGACTAAGATTAAGTTTCTCAGCAGCTTGGTTTGATATAGAATCGAGATGAAAACCTTGGAAAGCCCCAACGTCCACAATAGGAACAGTTTCATGCTTTGGGCTTGTTAGATGATTTTTGATAAAGACTTTTTTTTAAACAACAGCGACCAGGAAAAGTTGGATTAAAATCCAAATGAGGTCAGAAAACTAAAAGTCTCATAACTTGGTCTTTAAGCTGGAAAACTGTCAAAAACAGACTCTGCCATATCAACCTCGGTCTCTAGAGAATGATCCTGTAGAAAAACGTGTGGACTGAAAAAGGACTTGGAAGGTAAATAAAATAAATGACTTTTTTCCGCCTTATGCATATTCTCTTTCAAACTAAACATTTTTCTTCAAACTAGTATGAAATTATGCTACTGAAATAAAAGATTTGTTAGAAAACTACTTGCACAGAGGATTTTAGGACCAAGTGTCTCCTGTCTAATCTTCATGCACTTACGTAGGTGCATTCAGGCACAAGTAAAACCTTTTAACACTTAAAAGAGGAAATAACGCTCACTGATTATTTGAATGCTTTTCTTGAGCTTTTGATCTGTGACGCAATGTCTTCATCGATGGATGTTTATGTCAAATGTTTTAAAAACTACAGACATGATCCATCTCTAAAATACACCATTATTAATCACTAGGATGGATAAAATATGTTGATGTTCTACAATTTAGCATTTGTTGACGTGCAAAAAGGAAGACCTTTTAAGATTAAGTAATCATTTAGGCTTTTTTCATAAAACCAATAATGCTATAACTTAGGTGTTAAATCTTTTTTGGCTAATAATCATTCATCCAGAATTTTTCCTTAAAAATGTAAGACATGTAGGTAGACTTTGTTACATTTAAAATAGCCAAAATTACATTATTGGCTGCTTAAAAAACTCTGCAAAGATGTTAATGTTCCTTTGGCCATTTCTGGCCTGGCAGTTGGTTGTTAAATTGGTTTTTCAAAAAAAGTTTAATAAACAAAAGGTTTCCTACAAATTCTTTTAATATTTTAACTGAAACTCAAAACCTGTTGAAGAAGATGCCTAAAATACCTAGCTCTTCTCTTCGTTGCAACTTCTGTCAAATACAAGCAATACTTTGTTTAAACTCCGAGTAAAAATGTTACGGGTCAGTTGTGTTCTGTAACTTTGAGCTTTCAGAGTCGTCTGAGCCCAGGCAATGTTAGATATAAGCTATGAATGACACTGTAGCACCTACATTTAGTGATGAAGACGATGTGAAGCAGTCAAAAGCTCCAGAGGAAAAAGACAAAAAGATATATATATATATATATATATATATATATATATATATATAGTTACTGACTGTGATTGCAGAACCTTTAGGCTCTTAAATACCAAACCATCATTTGAACATGTTGCAACATGTTGGAGATTCTGAATAATTCACTTTGTTTTGGTTGAACTTCAAAAGAAATCACATTTCTAATGATGCCTCACAGCAATATGATCTTATTTATTTATATTAAAGTGTTTCTTCAGCCTTCAAAACTACAAGGCGAAAGGGTTTCTTGCCAAGTGGTTTGCCGTCATTAGGGCCAAAATTAGACAGGGTTTTTTCCCACCACAGAGATTTTTCTGTTCCTGAAAGGAGCTGCTGGTTGTTCTGTGGTGCCTTTTAAAAGAACTGTGAATTATGCGAGGAACAATGGGAGAATTGCTGTACTTTGCTTGTGGATGTTGTAAAAATGATCTCTTCTGAGTTAACGACGGCCTCTGGCTCTGTGTCCGTGTATTATGGGGCGCTAGTGGCTTCAACCGCAGCTCTCGTGTTGACGGTTTAAATATGGAGTCCTGGTTTATGTGACTGATCTTTAATCCTCTTATCATCCACGTATGGGTCAGTGTGTGCTACAATATAAGCTGTGATGCCATGTATCTAACCAGTGTTGGTGTGTGCCAGTGTCCAGAATTGTATACTCTCAAAACTCTGTTTGTGTTGTTCATGGAGCTCCTTCTCATCTCTGTGGTTGCTGATTAACCAGCCAACTCCCCTCCTAGCGGGCGATAACGAAACGTCTAAAGGCTTCTTTATCTGCCTTCCTACACACAGAGCTTCCTGTTTTCTGCAGATGTAACAACAAGCCGGCAGTAGGTGGAGCTCTGTCATGGAGTAGGATGCTGTCAAAAAGGTGGGCAGAAGACGGTGGACCGGGAGGAGCAACCACTTGTTTATATAGAGATACATATTGATCTTCACCTGAGGCTGTTGCTCCAACTGGGACACCGTCTTCCACCTTCTTTAAATTTGGAGCCGGATAAGCTTGATGAGATTGCGGATCAATTACTCTGCCCTGTGACGTCATTGTTACAAATTTTTACTCGTACCCACACACTTGAATTCGTGTCCACAGAGAAAGGAAGAGTTCGTAGTCATAAAAATTTGAGTTGTATTCACAAGACTTTGCACTCACAGCTTTTAGACTCATACTCGCATAAAATAAGAGTTAAGAACTCAATGGACATATAAATACGAATGTTGGCCTTGTGCACACGCCTTTTTGAAAGCGATCTTACACCTTACTCGTCAGAGTAGGCCAGGTTTCCGCCTGCTGTCTCGTTCTGGTCATTGTGATTTTAGTGGCTGCCTGTCCAGGTCTTGGGGGCGGTGAAAAGAGGAGGGTCTCTCTCTCTCTTCTACTCGGTTTCCTCACATTCTCTCGTTTATTTAGGAAGGTGAAAGGAGACAAAAACGCATAGGCTGAAGTAGTTTCTGGAAATTTTCCACAGACTGATGGTACAGAGCTTAAAAAAGTATTCGCACTTCCTGAACTTTTCAGATTTTGTCACACTTCAGACTCCGTTTTATAGGAATTTAGTGAGACAAACCAACACAAAGCAGTGCACAAATGACTACATGTCCAGTTAACAGGATACCTTCTGACTCTTGGCTTTCTTTCAACTATAGCGTTGATATTTCTGGAGTCAATGACCTGCTGTAATGCTGGGAATCTCTATAGCTCCTCCAGAGTCAGCATGGATGTCTTTTCTCCCCTTGTTTTACAGATGATAGATTAAACGGTGTCTCTGTCAGGTTTTCTACGTAATACAACAAGTCGCCTGAACGCGGGCGCGTCGCTCCAGAATCATCTTCAGCCCGAACGTGCTTAGAGGAGTGTTGAATGTGCCTTGATAAGTGTGGAGTTTCACCACATGATGCGTGTTGCAACTGTAGCGTGTGCTGCCGACCGTGCGAGCGCACAAATTAAGACGACAATGGAATGTTTCTGGTGCTGGCAAGAGTCCGAGTTTTACTTTTTGAACCTAGGAGTCAAGAGATATGTGATGCAAAGAAATGTCTTGTGTGGTGTGTATCTACAGGACCTTTTTGGCCTCTCCTTTTTTTTTTGTTATGTTTCCAGAAAGATGTTGCAAGATCTCTGGAGTGACTTTTCTACTCTTTGCTGTAACTTGTAAACTATTTTTCGTTTACTATGATGATGACGTTTCTGTGTGCTGTGTATTGTCTGGATTGTCATCTTTGTTTTCCCAAACATGACTCCTCTCTCCATGGTATCAGATCCCCGGATTGGATTTCTGAAAAATGTGGACAAAAATACCCTAAATGTAATTTCAGAATTTACATTCGTCACATTTTAGATGAACTGCGATGGATTTTGATCTAAAGTAAAATACTAATACTAGACTGTTTGCTGCCTGCAGTGAAGTAACCTCACTAGAAGCTAGTTTGGCAGCACTAGCTACATAAACAAAGTCGGTTGCATGCCAGCAGTGTCTCTCAAACGTCTACATGCACCAACATGATGGCTAACCTGTTAATAAAACTTTGGTGCCCCCCACGAATCCTGATATCAGATCTGCACCCCTAACTTTCCCTTTCCCAAAAGGGCTTGCAGACCACCGTGCACTCTGGGAATGTTTGGGAAATCAAGGAAGCTTCTTTCTGCGAACAGTTGGTGAAATGATCCGATCTTCTCAGTGCGGAGCCGAGCCTCCACATTAACCTGGAAGGGGGACCCCTCTCGCTTTCAAGGTGAATGTGGGTGAATTAATGCCTCTTAAAAGGGAAACACGAGAAACAAACGAACCCTCTCGTCAGCCTTGATTATGTTATTGGCTTTGAATGCAGCATCAGTTGTCTGCTTTTCTTCAGAGGTATTAGTGACACGGCTCCTTGGGGTTTTAACCTGAATATGCAACAGAGAGCGGTGACTGACCGCCTCTATGAGCGGGATCATCTCACTGGCTGTTTTTTTGAATAATTTTTTGAATATATATATATGATTACAATCACGTAGACCTCAAGAACTCGATGACTGTCGCACTACATTTTTACACTTTTTTCAAACTGTGCATTGCTCTGGTCTAACAGTATGTTTAATGCTGCATGTGCATGCTAATAAGTGACTTTATATAAATGTCTCTCATGTGCGATGTAGCACCAGGAACAGGGTTGAGAACAGCCGCCGATCGCCTCAGCGGCAGCGTTAAACCCGTTTTACAGAAGCAATCTTTTTTTTTTTTGTCCCCTTGTGTCTGACCAGATTTCTGTTAAACCGACACAGACATGATGCCATCGCCCTACCTGTGATGCCTGTGCCTACGCCACATCCAATTTCGGATGCATAGTGGAAAAATACACACAGAACGTAATAATGAATCCTAACATATATTCTATTTGTTTAGCTAAAATAAATTAATAAAACATATTTCTGGGCCAAACTAAAAATAAAGGCTGACCCACTCTAAACAGACATTGTATTGTTATATTGGCCAGTTTCAGTTTGTCAGGTCGTCTAAGCTAGTATGGAACAACAAATTTCAATTAGATTTCACAAAACTTCCTTTATTATTTTGTGTTAATTAAACAAACTTGTCTACACTGTATCAAGAGCAACTTGTTTGGAAATGGCTGCTCTCCCCTCTCCGGGGGCTCGACACAATTCTTTTTCTTTTTCATCCTTTCAAACCCTCTAAATGTAAATGTTTTAAACGCGTCTCTGATCTGTACACCCTGATTTCAGATTCAGCCTATTTTGCATTAGGTGGCCCAGCTGGGTCGTAAAAACGTCAAACCTGACCCGGTCTGATTCTGCACAGCAATGGAAGTTTGCAGGAAAATATGTAGAGGTTTTTATTTTATATGGAGGAGCTCAGGATTTAGTCAAATTATTATCAATATTTTACTCTGGAGTCAAAGATATTACAGAAAGTTTGAATAGAAAGCAATGGTGATATTTTAGTGAAATAGATTTGTTGTGGAGAACGTGAATGGCAATATTTAAATTGTTTTTATTTTATTTTTATAAAACTATAACGAAGCAAACAAAATCGGTTTACCGTTTTTAAAGATTAAGAAGAACTCATCACGGCATCAGAACCTAATCCTAAATATTTTTCCTGAGAGTTAAAATAGACCATTTTTTCTGCAGATGCCATTTTATGACAGTAATTAAGCGTCTGGTTTTACTGTTCAGCTCCGTATTCTCGCTTCTTTTTCAAAAAGGAATGTGAAAAACTGAAAAATATCAAATTCCCTTCATCACACACACACACACACACACACACACACACACACACAAAGATAAAGAAAACGGTAATGCGCTTAAGAACGTTTTGGAAATGGATGTTGTTTCCAGGTTGTTGAGAAACTGTATCACATATGAAGTCTAGTTATTCGGTTTAATGCAACAGAAACATGTCACTATTTGACATCGGAATATTAAGGAGCCCAGGAAGTGCCTGATGCTGATATGGAAACAAATTCGCTGATGACCCTCATTCATTTTCAGAGGGCCCATTGAAGATTTTCCTATTCTCAGTAATGTCTAAACAACCCACTGGAAAACTGTTATCGAATCGCTTCAAAAATAAAGAACAGATCCATGCGTTTGTGTTATTTAACCCAAATTAGACTAGACTCGCTTTTCCAACCTGCTGTCGTCCAACATTGATTAGGCTATGTGAGTTATTTTTAGTTGACAGGAGAACACGTGAAGTTCTCTCCTGTTCCCGAGACCCAGCACGCTGCAGCTTTAATAAGTTGTCAATTGACTTCCTGTAATCTTAAAATGTGCTTTCCCCATTCTGCTCTGACATTAAAGGAGTATTCCATAATTTAAGGCCATTAATATTTGGAAAATAGCTTAAATTAGGACATACTAGTTTTTCTTTTTTTTTTTTTTCTTTAGCAAGAAACCTAAGACTATGAAATTACAATCTAATTGTTGGATGTAGTGCAATTTCGCTTCACCAGCTGAAGGAATATTCTCCTAAAAGGTTAGGGGTGTTAGTCTTTGTGCTGTATTTTTCCGTTCAAAATGTTTCTGTTTGTTTGTTTTTTTTGACAAATGTCCTATTTTTTAATCATGAAAACAATGAAATTTGCTTTAATCAACTTTTTTCCTCTTAGGCTGTTTTTAAAAATTTTTGTACAAGCTTATTGTATTTAATGAGATATTATGGTTTGATTGAGGACCTTTCGACAGAGCTGCATATGAAGATCACCAGCTAGATCACGTCTGTTCCCATTTTTTTTTCCACCTGGCGCTTCCTGGGCTCCGTACTTTTCATCACCTCAGACCCTTCCACACAAACACTCACACTTTGGAGATGTCAGAGTGGTTTGCTGCCTTGCTGTCTGACATATGTCCCTGTGGCTTTGGGCCTCAACCAGGGATGACATGAGAGCTGCTCATATCTGGTTTGAGAAGCTCTGCTCCTCCAGCTTTGGCGTGTTATGTTGAGTTGATGCACGCTTGTTTCAGTGACCTCCCAAGGAAGTCCCACCTGCTCGATGTAACACTCACACCTCCTCCTGATTGTTTTTTTTGTTGGTGACAGTGAATACAAAAGCTTGCCCTGAGCGTTAGCGCCACGGCACTTTCAGTATGCAACCTCCTCTGTTTGGTTTTGCTCTTGAGGTCAAAAGATTTTCTGTTCTTTGTCATTAGAGATCCTGTTACTTCAATGCTTTAATTGTTGATGAAAGCAATGTTTCCTCCTTGTCCAAAAGTCTGATGTTGTGTTGGGACATTCTTCCATTTGTATCTTCCGACAGCTTTTGAATCCTGACTCTCTCCGGTTTAAATTGGATGAAATATATTTAGGGGAAACATCTGGACCAGGCTTCATTTTTTTTCTTTTACTTTAGATGACGAGTAAAGGTCATTTTCAAGTCATGCATTTTCTGATAAAGCCGTTGAGAATCTTACAGTAATTAAAATTTTAGACAGTCAAGCATCATGGATGGATTAGCAGCACCACTGCTCTCATTTTGGTTTCGGTTTTTGACTTGACCCAGAATAAAAAAATTTACAATTTTAAATATAGATTGAGAGTTATTACTGCAAACTATTTTCCACCTTTTGACCTCTTAAAGCTGAGCCACCTCCGCAAACCTGACGTTCATATATATATATAAATACATATATATATATAGTCCAGCATCTATTACCTCAGCAGTTTGTTCCAAAAACAGATAAAAAATAAAATAAAAATTAAAGTTTATCCCAAAAAGCAACATTTGGGATTTGGACCTCACTTACACAAATGAAGCCATGTTTGAACTGAATGTTCGCTTTCTGCACATTTAAAACAGTCTACTTCTTCATAACGCACGCCAACAGCCATCAGTGTCACACGCTGAGTCCGTCCGGGAGTATTTAATGGAACCAACATACAGAAATAACCTGCAATATGTACCTTCTCTTTCATAAAATGTATATTGTATGACACCGCTGGTGTTTCCTTGTATTCTTTAAACACGATATAAAACTGATTCTATCAGTATATGAAGATTTTTTTTCCTTTTCTATGTAGGAATCTGACTGTTAACTGTAAGGATTTTATTCCTGTGGTCTCTGTGTGTAGAAACTGCCATCCCACCTTGTTGTGAGCAGTGTTTTTACTTTTTCACATCTTCCGGTGATGTTGTCGTTTGTACGGTTTAAACTTTCTGCGGAGAGATTCTTTTTGCAGCGTACAGTTGTAACTGAATAAAGATTTTTTTGGCAGCTGTTTGTTAAAAAAACTGTACCAGTGTGCCTTCATTTCCTTTTTTTTTTTTTGTATCATTGGCAGAATTTAAACAATATCTTAGATTGTTGTTGGCTTATAGTTATAGTGGAAGAAGGATAAACTTTAAAGTTTAATTTATAGAATATTTTGCATGTTTGTTTGTTTTCAATAGAGGGTACTGAAAATAAATAGGGAGTTCTCTTTTAAAGCATTAGGCTTTATTTTAGCTTCCTTAACTGATGTCAATTTGCCCTTGGGCAAGGCACTCCACCCCAAATTGGTCACCAATATGCTTGTAAATGTGGCTCTAGGGGGATTTGTTTTCCTAGATATTCTCTCTACCAACCATCTGTGTTTTGCAGAGGGGGGTTGAATTATATTGGCAGCCAATGTAAGAGAGTAAAACAGAATATATATTTTTTTAAAGTAAGGAAATTCCTTAGATTTTCTGCCATAATTTTTTTTGAACATTTTCAGTAAAAATGAAACGGCATCCTTTCAGTTTGGGTTAAATGATAAATGTTTCCATTTTACAGTATTTCTTATTTTTAAAGGAAACTGGAAATTGGAGGACAAGTTAAATTTACAAATACAAATTTTACTCAAATCCTCATTTTAATTAAAAACTTTGTATTCTCTGGAGGTCTACTTTGATAACAGCAGCTGAGTGAGTCGTTGCAGCTGCAGCCTTCTGGCTCCAGGTAGTCTGGGCTGGAATACAAAAATAAAGTGGGAGCCACTGCTGTGCTCGGCTGCCCCCGTGTGGTCATCCAAGGGTCACATCAGAGTTTGGTTCATGCGAGTTTCTTCACTGAAAACGATACAAATAAAAAAAAAAAAGAATTTGTCCATCATGAGGCAAAAATATAACTCCACGGAAAATTACCTGTTCCCCCTTTCAATTTGTTCATACTTTTCTAGGGTCAAATGTTTTGGTCGGGTTTTAAATTAAATCTGGGCATGGTGAGTTTTCCTGGCTGTATTCCCTTTCTGACATCTGAAACAACTTAAATCTAAAAACAGAAAAATATTTCAGACTTAAAAACTTCTACTACTAATACAGATTGTTAAAAAAAATAACTTACACAGCCTATAAATTGCAGACTAAATATTTTTTTTACAAATGTTTCAAAAAACCTTCTACAAACGAAGAAAACATTTCCAGACAGTGTAGAATAACAAGCTTTTATCTGGTAATTAAATAAACGATTACTTGAAAATTGTGTTGAGTGAAAACTTTAGACTTTTTATTGACAATAGAAAACAAGATGTTAACACTAGATTTCCTCCCCCCAAGCATTACTCATGTGTTATACTGATAGAGGAAATTATTTTACATTCATGCAATACCTCTTACCCACCAGCAGGGGAAGACTTGTATCAGATTTATGTTGCCCCCAGTGGAAGCATTTGTGTTCATTTAGGTTTTCTTTACCTCCGTTTGTGTCTGTGTTGGGATTTTATTGACCATTTCTACTGTTTAAAGCCCAATAATTCAGAGCTTCATTGGTTCCAGCATATAATCAATAGAGAGCAGCATGAGGCAATAAAGCCAATTAAACCAAAGGCTTAGAGAACTTTGATGTAAAAAAAAAAAAGTATAAAAAAAAAAAGCCAAACAACAATCAATGAAGCTTTTTTTTCTATCAAAAATGGACGGAAAAACTGCTGTCAGCGTTGTACACTACACACCGTGGGTAGGCTGGGTGTTGCCGCTTTTGCAGAAACAATGCACTAGTGTTCAAATATTTACTCTGGCTGGCTACGGAGGCGACATTTATTTCTCTGTCACCTCAGGTCAAGGCTGGACTTTGACGGCATGTTTGCGCCGAGCTGTTCTGCTGATCTTGGCTGTTTTCCTGCAGCTTTTCCTTGAAAGGACGGGGGGTGGGGGGGTGGGGGGGTTGGGTGCTGGCAGGTTCTCTAGAATGAGAGGGGGAATCTGAATCTGGAACATGCAATCAGCAACACTATTATTCACAATACAGACACAAGGTTATGTTTGTCCGGTGAACAGACTGGACCTGGACAAAACCAATCCAAGTTTAATAACAATAACTCCAACATTTAACATACTTCCTAAGTACACTACAATTGTTCTAGATGTGCCGTCGAGTCTTAACGTTACACAGAAACTAAAGTACACTGGAGCGTGTTTGGAATTCAAGCGTCTCTGTGATTAGAAAAGGCAAAGAAAAAAAAAAGGCAGCGTAGAGCCTGAATCCATCCCATGGGTTTAGCTTCAAACAAGCAAATGGCTGAGCGGCCGAGTCGATTTATTTCCAATGAAGGGAGACTGGCACACAAGAGTTAAACAGGTCAGAGGGGTGTGGCAGCGGGGATGGGGTCAACAGGTTAGGTGAGGAAAAAAGGGGGTGTGGTCAGTCTTATTGCATGGATGTGTCCGGGGTGGGGGGGTTCTCTGGCTGATTGATCAAAGACTCGGTGGTTTCAGGGTCGCCGCCGTCCTCGTTACCGGGGGCACTGGTGGGTCCTGCCGGGGTGATCTTAGTCTGAGCGAGGAGGAGGAACGATTCTGTTATTGATTTTTATCATGTTAACATGATTTACGCACAAATTATCTTTTCCAAAACAACAACATGAGCAGTTTTTCCTCAAACTTGGTTTTGTTGAAATCATACACAGCTGAGCGACAAAGTATTTATGTAAAAGGTGAATAAAACTGAGTCTACAACTAAAACATTTTCTTTACAGCAAATTTCTGCAGCTGTGAGACTTCTCTTACACTCAGTGTATCTATGTATCAAAACTACAAATTATTCTTTTAAAAGCCTTAATACAACAGTAGTGTTTTTTTTTTTGTATCAGCAAGGAAGTGTTACTGTTGGGCAAAAAAAAAAGGAAAATATCAAAGATCTTTGCATAAAATTTGTGTAAATCCTTTAAAGTTGTGAGAATCTCATACGAGGGGGGGGGGGGGCAAGTATGAGATTCTCGAGGTATGACGTAAAAGTATTCGTGGTATTAAGATCCACGGTATGATCCAATTGCTTTAAAAACAAACATATCCACAATTTTGACCAGGCTGCTGCTAAAATGATGTTGCTTAGATGGATTAAACGAATGGCCTTTGACTTCTATCTCTTGTTGGCACCGAGAACACAGCTGGGAGCGTCTTAAGTTTATTCTGTTCAAATCCAGTTTTTAGTCCATTACCTTCAGTGTCTCTACTTTCTCCTCCAATGACTTGAAAGTTGGCGCGTTCCTGTTAAACAGAGGAGAAAGAAGTGATAACGATAAGTACACAAACACAGACAGAGCGACCGGAGCGGTCTGCCTTCATATGAGCCCGTCATCCACTCGCTGCAGGCCTGAAGGCTAAACACCGGCAGTGAGCACAACTTTAGGAGGTCTAGATATCCAAGACTGAATGTTGACTAAGCGGCCTCTCCTGGGGGGACCCCGTTCTAGCCGCTTCCACTGGAAAGCTGCTTGGTGTTGTGTTCCACGAAAAAACAAACAAAAAACAAAACAAAACAAAAGCAAACAAGAGAAATTATATCTAATATCATATAAATGCAAAAAACTGAATAAAGTTTCAATTTGATGGCAGACATCTGTCTAAACGAGGGACATGTTCCCCCAAGTATCTGAAGGTGGGTGTTTCCACACACGCAGGGTTTGGATGGTGCCTCATGTTTTATCTCAGTGTTTGGGATAAAGTTCCTGTTACCCTGAAGAAACGGCAGCCTGGTGGAGCCAGATTATTCCAACCGAAGTGTTGCTGTGTGCTGATATCAGCAGATATCAGGCCTCTGTGTAATCTCTGACGTGAACCCAAGATGCCTTTTAGTACTTTGACTCAGTGGTAGGGAAAACAAAATCTTAAGTTAATAAACATTTATTGTGGCACTGACTGAGATAAACAATGAGCTCATTTCAAGCACTCTAGTAAGATTTGCAGCGACTTTGAAAGAGAAAAAAGGCCCACAGCGCCATGGATCCTCCAAAATACTTACGAGTCGGCATGGAGCCACCAATTTAAAGTCACAGCACAGTTTAGAAAACTCTCTTGATATTTTGGATCCAGTTTAGAAGGTTCAAGAATGAACAGGTAACACAGCTACCATTTTTTTGTTGTTTTTTGTTGTTTTTAACAATTCATTAGATCCTAAAGAGTAAATTGACATTGAAAAATCATTAAATACACGACTAATGTGCTCCGCATTTAAAATAAAACAAAAATTTTTAATTGTTAGTTTAAATTTTAAATAAAAAATAAGCTAAATATGCTAGTAGATGCAATCAGACGCCAATTCGCCCTCCTAAACTCTGAAACATGTGAATGTTTTAAAATAATTAGAGTTAAGTCTTAATTGTTTACAAGTAAAAACACAATCAGTAGTGACAGTGGAAGGTAGGTTATGATTTAAGTTTGGGCCTCCAACCTCAACGTAAACTACTTGTAATTATTTTGGTCTCATCTGTACTTTAATGCGCTGTTTGGAGGTAAAAATGAATAATGAGATAAAGGTTTCCGTTGTATTCAAAAATCATCCTGAATCACAGCAACATGGAGGTAATTTGTACCGTTTCCTCTTTTTTTCCCCCTTTTTTTAATATATGATAAACTTTCAGCAAATAGTTCTCAAGAGTTATTTCTCTCATGTCTTCTGTACCTTTTCTATGAGTTAAACATCAACTAGTTAGAAAGCTCCTTACCTTATCGCTGGCATGCTAGCCGAGTGTTGTATCGATTGTAAACTATCCGATGGCATTAAGGAAAAAAGGCTGCCGTTAGTCGTGTTGCATAAAAAACATGGCATTAACAGGACAACAAAGGGAAGACAGAGCAAAACGTAATTTATTCGTCCAAGTGTATAAAGCCTGTAAAGCCTGCTTCATCCCATTAAGATCGATTGTGTACA
This sequence comes from Orestias chungarensis, assembly GCA_032876305.1. Classification (NCBI taxonomy): domain Eukaryota; kingdom Metazoa; phylum Chordata; class Actinopteri; order Cyprinodontiformes; family Cyprinodontidae; genus Orestias; species Orestias chungarensis. The sequence goes on from JAVLVB010000813.1 coordinate 667,176, forward strand.
ATCAGAGAGGATATGTGTTAATCCCCTGCATTAGGGTGAATATCTGCTCATCAAGCAGACACACGAACAGTCGCGAGACCACAGAGACGCACAAACGCTATGGGTTCACAATCCTTTAACCGCCACCACCCTCTTCAGACATACTCCGAATCTGCGAGGTTGCGTTTCTCAGCAAACTGCGGCTTTGGCAGGGGGCTAATAATCTTGTTTGCAGTTCAATAATCCAGAGGGGAAAGAAGGATGAGGGGTTAGAAGAACAGCTTAGGTCCACAGCAAGATCAGCGAGGAAGGGAATTGTGCCGGGTGTTTTCAAAACACGGCTTCCTTACAAAGAGACGGAAAACGAAACAGAAGTCGTGTTTTTTGATGTCAAAAAGCTAATCAGCACGTTAGACCTCAGAGATAAATCGATGATTGACATTAATTAGCCCATAAAGGCCCGATTAGAGCATCATTAATTATAACTGAAGATACATCAAATAGTCTGACATCTTATTGTCCTTTAAGCAGGAATATTTTCCTTTTTATTTTTACATATGCACCAAAGATTCCGATCATTTTCTGTGTATAAACTCATTAAAAAAACAATTAATCCAGACATTCTTTATACACATTTAGGTTTAAAGTAATCTATTTATTTTACCAGCATGCTTTTCTTATCTGGAACTAATATTAGGGGTTTGGAGAAACCCATTCAGACAACTAGCTAAAGATTAGGGTGATTGCATGGAGAAGTTTAAAATGATAAATTACCAAATACAATTAGAAAACCTCGTCAGCAAATATAAGAAGGGTTTAATTAGAAGAACACCAATAAATGTTTACTCCCCGATTATTGAGAAAATGCTGAAAATAATTTTTTATTTTTTCTTAAAGATTTGCCGTCTCCTTTCAGATTGCTGATGATTTTTGCTCTTGTCTGTACTTTGATGCACCGTTTAAAATTAATCAATGAGCTTGTATTCAAACTTGTACTCCAGCACAAAAACATAAAGTTCATCTATATAGACAGGAAAAGTGTCAACAAGAACATACAGAGCAAAAGACTTTGTAAAGTTGTAACTAAGAAGGGATGTAAATATACAAACTTTCCTAGTTCTTTCTGATATGGGAAGCTTTTAGGATTAGTAATAAGTAAAGATCTCTGTACATGGTGTGTATAAATAATAGACATATAAAGATCTGTGAACCCATACAAAGGCGCAAACTCCTTAAATTTCCACATGACATCTTTCATCTGGCCTTCGATCTCACGTACCTGACATCCTCCAGCTTCTTGCTAATGGCGGAACCCATGTTGGAGAAGGCAGCTGTTGCTTTCAGACTGGCCTGGGACAGAGTTTCAGATGTCCTCCGATAGCTGAAGCGCAGCAGGGGAGACGGAGAGAGGAGGATATGAATGTAATACAAAAAAAAAAGAGGGATCAAAGACTGAAAAGAAACAACATTACAACAAAGCCTTCAATGTCTTTTTCATATAAAATAAGCCTGGGAGAATCAGAGCGCCAGTCATATCCTGCAGTATAAACCCCATCAAACAGTTTCACATAACCCACAGGCAACCTGTAAACAGCGTTGACATCTTTTTTCCTCTCAGAGAGCAGGAAAGTTTTCTCTTAGTAGTGCTGACAGCCAGCTGGGGTTTCCAGCACTCACAGAAATCAAGAACTGTGAGGAATGATTTAAATATAATAGAGCAGTAGCTTGTAAGGTTTTCTTACTTTGGAACATAGTCAGAGTTACTGTATCAATATTTAATGATGCATTAAGGCAAAAAATGTTTTTAAGTCAGGTGGAAACTAGATCTAAAACCACGATAATTACTTGTACTCACGCTGTGGAAGTAGTGACTTCCTGCCAGGTTTTAGTGATGTTCTGCTTCAGCTCATTTAAAGGTGTGATGCCCAGTTTTCTCTTGATGTCTGCAAGCTGCTTCTCTTTGGCCGCCAACACCTGGGACAGAGTCTGGATCTCGTCTTCAACCTAACAGATAAATAAACTGAATTATGGGATGCCAAATTGAAACTTGGTCCATCTTAATTTAACCTTGAGGGACTTCAAACAGAATCCTTCAATGAAAATGGGAAATGAAATTAAAAAACAGAGTTTCCAACACAAACAAATACAAATACAGAGTACCTGGGAATAAAGGAAGTTGCTTGGATAAAAGTTAAAATCTGCAAGTGGGCTTTTCTGTAAATGTTACACTTCATAATAAAGCAAACAAGCCTTTACGCTCTTTTTCTAGGCTGCAATTTGTTCATTCTGTTCATCATAAAAACAACCCAAGGATTAAAAGATTTGTTATTAGATTAAGCTTTAATTAAATAAGTGCAAAGTCACCAAAAACCTGAAGGATTTCTTCCAATTTATGCACCAAAGGCAAATACTGTTACTGACGTCCACCAACATGGTCTCAAATAAGTGAGGTTAAGCGATTTCTTTGATCTCCATCATTTTCTTGATGCGAGTAAGAGAAACTAAGAGCTCACAAAATAATTTGTAAAAAAACAAACAAACAACAAAAAAAGCAACATTATAGGACACCGTTTTTCTAAATTTCAGCTCATCGTCACGTAAACTGGCTGGATTGGTCAGTCTTCACTGCTTTGAGTCATGTCAGCATTATTGTATACATTTTTCTGCAGACCCCCCCCCCAAAAAAAATAAAAGAAGAGCATATCCAAGGTTTATTACCCAGCTATATTTGTCTCATAATTATAACACAGTTAGTCCAAAAAAAGCTCAACTTCCTAGACATTTTTGTTTCCAAATAGTTTTTAGTAGAGTCACAAAAAGATTTACTACAAAAACAGCAAAAAGCAGGATATTGGAAAACAAATAAAGAAACGTCCGATACAAAAGTGATCGATAATCAAAGCTTTATATCCTAATCCCTTGTCAAGAACAGTTCCTATTTCAGTAAACTCAGTGTGTCCTCCCTTTATTTAATCCCCGTTCCCTCCTGACCTTAGCCAACTCCTCTTGCAGCTCCTGACGCTCTTCCTCTGTCATGACGGGAGGAACAGGAGACGGACCGACAGATGTCACAGCGTCCTCTCCCATCTCTGCCACAGCATCTGGTTGCTCCTGGAAACCTGGCCAGTACAAAAATACAAAAGAAGCGATTAATCAAACCTTACAAGTCCAGAGTTTCTACCACTGGGGATGGGAAAATAAAAAACAGCAGGAGAACAGCAGTAGGAGTCAAAGAAGGAAAACCTTTTATTTTGTCATACTTGACAAGTTATATGGCTCTGATCCTTTAATCTCTAGAAACATATTTATTGTCAAGTCCATCTAATAAAAAAATCTTTAAGAGCCATCCTTTAGACAGTGATATCAGATGAACAACATTGTAAAAACAAGAACTATAGCCAAGTAGCTAGAGTAGGAAACTACAAATATGGCTGTATAAATGATGGCATTCTAATTAAAGAACGTAAAAAAAACCAAAAAACTAAATTAAAACTGTTAAAGAGAAGAAGTAAAAACAAGAAGTCCATGCTGGAAATATTTTACCTATGTGTAAAATGAGTCGTACTAATCTAAAAGCTTAAATGGGAGCAATAGAAAAAGAATAAAAAACTAGATCATGTTTAAGTTTTGAATCAGTTTACCCATGTCAATACCAATAGAATAGAAATATTTCAAAACTAGTAAAAAATAGCAATTATCCGTTTATTTTTGATAAAAATAACTAAGTATCCAATCCTTGGATATTCGGTCAGCCAGAATTGTGCCTCATTTCTTGTTGAATGATTAATGATTAATTAAACACAGAGTACCATGAACTGCACTGCGATGGACTGAGAAAAGACGTCCATCACAATATGAACGGACTTTACACACACAAGCATGTACACACTCACACCTAATGACAGTTTCAAAAGATGCGAACAATTAGTGCCAATCTGTGTTTTACCAAATCTGTCACAAACAATTTCTGGATGAAGGATGCGAAAAACAGTTTTAGATATGTTTCTATCATGACTTAAATATCATCCATATAGAGTGTAAGATACACTCTACCACTAATGTTTAGGTTCAGAGTCTCCAAGAACAGAAAAGACAGACAATGGAGACAAATCCAAATCACAGTCACGTCAATTTCCTGTTTCACCACCATCAAAGACTCGTTCAGGAGATACATTTATGAGATTACGAAACACTGAAAATTAATAAAAAGTTATGTCAACATTGCTGGCCAGTTCATTTTTTTTGAGTGCGTAAAAAACTTCATCACTTTTTGCAGCGGTATAATCTATTATTGAAAAAAAAAAGTTGCCCTTGTCTAAAGTTTGGAAAGATACTACTTACTTAACACTTTGAATATTTTCTATTATATACAGAGTTTAGGCGGGGACCCTTGTCCTATGAGGACGAAGTGTACAATAAGACTATAATTCATCATATGTTATTGTATTTATGGAGATGATAAAATGCCTTTCTTTATATCAAACCATTGCCTTATCAATCATATTAATATTTAATAATGCTCTGATGGGACTAACAGTTGTAAAAACCTGCTCAAAACAGAACGATAATCACGTTCATGTGCAATTTAAAAAAAAAATATATTTTTTAACTTATAATTAGGTTATTCCTTATTTTATTGATATTTTCCCTTTCTCACTATGAGGAGGGGCTAAGAGGAAAAAGGTCCCCACTGTTTTATATCATATCCCATAGATATCCATAATAAAGCCTTTATATGGACATCTATGTCATATCCCACATGGAAACAGGAAGTCAAGTTTAGGAAGTTTTTTTTTTTTTGTACTAGCACCTGGTGTTGGATAAAACATTTTATTTATTTTGGGATGTATTGTAGTTTACTAAATACATTTGCTAAAAAGAAAATTCCAATTAAAAACAAAACAAAACAAAACAAAACAAAAAAAAACATTCTTAGGCCATTTCAAAATCTTAAAGTCCAGTTACATCTGTAGTTATCTGTAAATTATTAAATTAGCTTCAACGAGATGACTCAGATCAACAGAATTTAATATGCATCTCTTTACATTCTATCTGATTATACCGACAGTAAAAAATACAACAACATCCTTGTACATGTAAAGAGATAGAACATAAAAGTAAATGCAACAAAGACCTTTGCCAACATCTAGAATATAAATCTATTATCTACTCCCTCCTCTTACAGTTTTGTGTTCCTACACTGAAAGCAAGGTTTTCTTTTCCTTTTTTATTTGTTTTTATTTTGCACACACCCTCCACTCTGCTTCGTCTCCCTTTCCTCCCTGTGATTACCTCTGGACCTGACAGCTGGCGAACTGGGTGGCGTGTCGCTGTAAGCTGGCGATAGGTAGAGATAACTGGAATTGACTCCTTGCTCAAAGTCAAACGGAGAGTGATATTCCTCCAGAGGCTCCATGTTCACAGGTTGCCGTACGCCGGTGTGAAAAAAAACGGAAAAAACCCCCCACCTCCTCGCCAGCGATCTCTACCTAAGCAGAGCCGGCCGAGCACTGATGGTCTGCATGTGATGCGGCCGCGTGCCGGGTCGCTGCTGGTTCTCCTTGCTTACGACACTGGACTCTTGTTCACTTTGTGATGAACACTCGAGCAGATTTTTCAGATTGGTTTAGACGCAACCAGGAGGTCAAAATGAAACCAAGCAACACGGTTGCTTATTGGTACAGAAGGCAGCCGGTTGTAAACTTTCTGCCTCTTGCAGGCCGTTAATAAGTTACCTGTCCCCTCAAGCAGCTGCTGCGGATCACACACACACCCTCTACTATAATCCCAAAGGTCAGTTCTTAGTCACTCCAACATCCGTGTTGCAACCAACGCCACCGGTTTTTAGACGCTCCCTTGCTGAGGTTCATCTTTCTCTGTCGTCTTACTGCCATTTGCACTTCTCACTTGCTTACGGTCAAGTGTGGTGAGAGAGGTAGGAGAGGCTCCATTTGTGTGAGCCGGGTCATGTGGCGGTGTGTGTGTGCGCGCGTATGGCCACGATCAGATGAAAAACATAATCTGCTGTGTCCCAGATTACAGCAAAGCGATAATCCTGCGAGGCCGGTCCAGCTCGGAGCAGCAGCGGTAATGCTAGTCGGGCAGAAACGAGAGGAGAGGATGCTGCAGGCTGCATCGGCCATTGTGCAAGTAATGGAGAGAAAGTGCTGGATTTAATGGAGCAAAAAGGACAAAAGAAATAAATAAGTGCTTATGTGTACATTCACTACACCACTTATGAGCAAAAAGGACATTTATTTAAACTGCCGTTATAAATCCATCAAGATAACAAAATAGATTTCTATTTGATTTAAATTACAAATCTGGCATAATATTGAAACCACTTGCTTAAACGTTTAATAAAAAATTTAGTCCCTGTCTCCTTAGAGACATGACCTGAACTTAAATATGAGTAACCATAATAAACAATGTTTGTGTATTTCATATTTGTTTTCACTGGAAAAAGGTAGAAACTGAGGAAAATATTAATTTACCCTCAAAATTTTAGATGTTCTGTTTTGAAACTGCATTCTTAAATTGAAATAATTAAATTCCCCAGTCTTTGGTTTTACGTGAATGATGCATTAGGTTTCTGTGTATTTGTAGTCTGAATTTTAGTGTTTATTAAATCTGTGCAGGTTGGGGTATACATTGAAGTGACTGAGACTTTAATAAAGTAATAAGGTCAAACCACTGTAATTTCTCCATGCTCACGTTCATTTTCTGAGGATGGAAACGATCTCCCATGTAAAGATGGCAGGAAGGGAGGAGAGTAGCGCCCTGGCGAGTTTCATCGAGTTTAAGAATTCGATGAGATTTGTTGAGTAAATCACATCCTCTTCACTATTTCTACTTTCTGTACACAACATCCCTAACATTTTATTGAGCTTTAGCCAAAACAAACATAAACTCTGGATATTAAGGGAGATAAAAGCCAATCTAAAAAGCTAGATATATTACTGGTATACATAAATTGAACCCATTGCAATACCTTGTTATTATGTATCATTATACACACTGTATAAAAAAATTGGACTGATACTGATGTGTTAATAAATTACTAACATCCGCCTGAACTGATGTTAAAACGTGCAACTCTAATAATAACTTTTATATAATACATGTCTCGTAAGAAAAACAATGTTGACCAAGGCAGTTTCAGACTTGGGACCATTAATAACTCGAAAACAATGAGATCCCTCAATACGTTTCAAACTACTCTTTTCTAAGGAGCCAGACGAGCGAGTTCAATCTGGTCTTTTCGAGGAATTACCCTGGATTAAGCAACAGGGAGAAGCACTCGACTGGTGAAAGGTAGACACTGAGGTTTTTAATACAAAAAAAGACAAGACACTGCCCTATCTGAATTTTGCTGACGAAATTAGTTAAATGCATCAATATTATTTTGAAACAATTGATCTACAAAAGTAAAGGTAACAAATAGAGTGTAAAAGTTGTTTCTAAACCAAAAATGATCCCTCAAACTTGTTCCCATGTCAAAATAAAACACCACTTCAATTCATTTTGTTGGATGATAGACGGACACATAGAGCAGAATAGTAACGTGAAATATACTGACACAAGCTTCAGAACTACGGATACAATTTTAGCTTTCCTCACATTAACACTGAGGCGGATCTATGTTTCAACATCTACGCTTTCTTCATCGGTGATAGCTGGCGTTGAGTCAGAATGACAAAAGGACCATCTGTGAACATGAAACTTCACAAAAACAGATCCTCAACTGGATTTAGGTCAGGACTTTCACTATGCCAGTCTAACAATTACTTAGATTTCTATTGCAGCTTCGGGTCCTTTTCTAGGTTCTGTGGTCTAGGAACGCACAATATATCGCCATCCCAATATCAGTGTCAAAGATATTCACATCATGAAGGACTGTTCTCAAAATAATGGTTTACAAGTGCATTAATTGTTGTGGACGTGTATTTTTCATGCTGGTATGTTTAGCCGGTTGAGTTTCACAGAAACAGATTCTCACAACTGACACAAATGACGTTGCTCAAAATGCTAAAAGTTGCAGTGACTAAAAAGATAAGAAAGAGAAAGAACAAAATAGGTACAAATGTCATCTCATATAAACATTTACCAATTTTCTCCAGTTTCAAAAATCTGGCAAACGGTCTCGTCAAATCTCAAATCTTTTGCAGCCTCTAAAAGGCTTCCCAGTATTTAGCTCCATATCCCCCATAGAAAACCATAAATTTTTTTTGTTCTGTAAACACATTTTAGCTAGACGTTCCACAAAACTTGCTGTAAACTGGACTTATAAGGGAGTTTTTCTCTTTTTAACTTAAAAAAACGACAGATCTGCAGACTGTAAGATTGATAATTGTCCAGTCAGCAGCTTCTCCCACCTGAGCTGTAGCCCTCTGCTGGTCTTTTAGAAACCAAGGACCTCATAAATGAATATCTGAGTAAACAATCGTTCTCTTTCAGACATGTTTGGGGGGGGTTAAAATTGTGCTAAAAAGGTTGCCTCATTGTTCCTTCCTATCGTAGAAGCCGCTGATCTTGATCAGACTGGTAAAAAGCCAGCTCAGAGGGGAAGTAGCTGGTCAGCCATGACAGGTTCCTAAATCGCACATACAGTCACTTTAGCCTTGGTGAGGTCAGAGAGGATAACACGCTCGCATTTTCAAAAAAAAAATATAAACCATGGTGATCAAATGCTGGACTTCAGGGATAAATTGGAAGTGTCCGAAATACCTAAATAAATTAATTAATTACATTACGGCTTAGTGTACTCAGGTTTTACAGAGTTCTTGACGTATCCTGATTATGTGATTTAGCTGTGTTGACAAAGAGGCAGGTCTAAGGAAACGGGCCCTGACGACTGGAGTTTAAAAGAAAAGCAACAAAATCACACGACAATTGTTATAAATTAGTACAACTGATAAAAATATTTTGAACATATAAGCTCAAGTAAATTACGAAACATCTCAGTTTCTGTATTGGCATGCTCACGAACAGGATCTGAACATATAAAAGCAACGAAACATCCGCCTAGACTGTAACTGGGAACAAACAGCCATTTTAAAGTGGTTAATGAAGCACAACAGGAGATCAATTACGCCACTATTCAAGGCCCGCGTCACATGATTGGCCTAAAACACGAATCATGGGACATGAATGACCGCATGAACTGCACCCACAGAGTTCCCATGAGATGTGCATCATGGGAAAACAATAAGGAAAGAAAAAAAAATACATGCGTTTCCAATCCGATCTGCTACAGACGGATGGAACAAAAATGTAAAATCAACGTAAGAGAGAAAACCTATTCTCCGATCTGTTCTGAGGTCAGATATATAAAACTTGGATGGACTTCTTTTTTACAGTGTCCAGACAAACAACAAAGCAGGGAGTCAAACCCGCTGACAGATTCGTTTTTCATTCCACTGTTTTTATGAAAGTGGGGCGAAAAGAGAGTAGCTCTTGAAAGTAAACCTTAAGAAAGCTGCCAGAGGTCATATTAGAAACACAGCAGATGGCGTTTTGATGAGATCACATTAAATGTAACTTTTTGGCCTTTGTTCAAATAAAACAGGGACAGGGAAGCTTGTCAGAGTTTTTGTTCAGAAAAAGTGAATGTAACAAAATAGAGAAAACTGAAGAAAGACAATTTTGAATGGCTTTAAAATGAAAAAGACAGAGGTGGAAGAACAAAAAGAATAGAAGTTTAAAAGTAAAACTTAATCCAGAATCTGTTGCTAAATTTGCAAACTGCTTTTCTTGATAATCTCAATCCAGTCTGACTGATTTAACTACTTTCCTGAAAGAAAAATGTACTAAAATAACACTTGTTTCTAGATATGCAAAGCTTGTTGAAACGCCCCGAACAATTCAAAGATTTAATTGCTTGTTCTACAAAGTATTACCTTAAGCTGGCTAACAACACAAGCAGAACATAATTTTCAAAAAAAATAAAACTAGATTTATTCCTCCAATTATGCAATAATTATGCACAATATGTGCATAATTGTTCCACAGATATCACTTTTAATATCAGAGTGTTTATATGACTAATTATCTAATATGGAACTTTGTGAAACATTTTTGGGTTAAGAAGTTTAAGAAAATCAATTCATGTTTGGAAAAAATGTATACTTTGTAAATTATTGTTCATTTAAAAATAAAGCGTTTAATTAGAACGATTTACTCCAACATTGGTCGGCATAGTCCTCAAAACTTACACAAAACAATACATTTTAAATTTAATATGATATTAAACAAACAGGAAAAGCTAGAGCTGCTACTTTAAACTTTTATTACAGCAGACCTTTCGCGTAAAGTAAAATATAAGTAGATCTTAAAAGGACATGCGTATTACTTTGTAAAATGTAACTGATTAAAGCATCTTATAGCTCCCCATAGTTACAATAAATGGGATGTAATATTAATCATATTAAGATTCATATTTGGTTAAACGGTCTGGGAAATTAAAATGAATTCAATTTTTAAAAACTGAGTTGAAACGGCAGCTATCCCATATGCCAATAAATACTGGAAAACCATCTCCAGTAATGCAAGTTAGGAAATCCCAGTAACTTTATTTATGGGGGTAAGACTTAAACATAAGATTCACCAGTCTGAGTCAAGTTCAACAAGAATATTTGATAGACAGAAGCCCCCCCCCTATAATTGGGACTACATGAGAATTAAATTTTCCGTCAGTGAGGAACTTTAATTTATAGGCTGCACGCAGCGCTCCATTTGCCTGAGGAGCTCCACGAGTCCTTCCACAGTGTCATAATGGTAGTCGCTGTGATTTAAAAGCTCACATCTTACTGAAGACTTAAGTAGAAAGGCCTACAGAAAATGTATGTATGCCTTATTAAACCACAGAGATATTCTGAGTAAACTTAGTGGTATTATGATCTAAATATATTATTGATCGTCATAATAATAACAACAACAACAGTTTCCAGTTAAAAATGTAATTAAATGCATTATCACCTGTTATTAATTCCAAATGGGAAACAACTAGTGATGAACTACTCATGATGACCACTAACAATTACGGCTGTAAATCATCAGAAGTATGTGATTGCATTAGTACTTGTGAACATGTAAGTCAGGAAGAAGCTAAGACGAGGAGAGTATTTGCCTAAATCTTCCTTACAATAAAATTTAAATACCATGAAATTGGACAAACTAAGCTGGAAGAAGACTCAGGTTTTTATCGGTAAAGGAGGCAAAAGATAAATCTCACAAATTTATGCATGGAAAATTGAAGCACATATTTCTGAGTACGATTTATGCTGTTACAATGAAACATTGATTTATTCTACAGTTGTTAATTTCCACCTATTTACCAAGGATGTCAAATAAAAAAAGCCGCCATAGATTTCAAATAGACCTTTAACAAAACTAGCAGCCAACTGATTGATACCTAAACCAAGCAAAGCGCATCAATATATGAATTTGAAGTTATTTTGCTAGTTCTGCCACGAAACATCTAAAACATCTGAATATGCTTTATAAGATTTGCTTCTTGTAAACTGATTTCTTTATAAAAACAAACCGGCTTCGCAGACGTCGACAACAAGAGGTTTGCTCTGAGAAATGAAAGCTGTCGGTTGTGCTTCATACAAATTTAATTAAGGCAAAAAAAAAATTCTCATGATCAACCTTATTAGACAAGCCAGTTGAAAAACAACATTTGGGCCGAGAAGCTGGCAGACTTGTTTTTTGGTTCTCAAATGTAAACTGTCATTAGCTGCAGAAATAGGAAACGTTTACACAATATGAGACAGGAGACACTTTTATTCACAGCTTCTAACCGCATTGAAGAATCAGGTCTTGGTAGGAGCCTCATCTTCCCACAACGTATGAATCACATTATCAAAGTATTTGCAATACTGAAGTAATCGCTACTGAGGCTTCTCATCAAGTAGGTCATCTCCTTCACACACACACACACAATAAGACCAAATGGAGCTCTAAAAACCCCAGCCACTCATTATGAAGCGACCTTACTCCTGTTACAACCTTATAATCCATTTTCACCTCATCTGCATAACCACAAGGCTTCATCGGAACCACTGAAAAACATTTCAAAAAGGAAATAATGAGTGAAATAAGAAGCTTTAGGAAGGCTGCTCCTAAAGTTCAATTACATTTTAACATCATTACCGATTTAAAAACAGAAAAGCCACACTTGTCTCTACTAGGGCATAATCTTTCACCTCTACCTTTCTTTTGCTAAAACAATTATAAAAAATGACTTGTTTGTAGTTTAATCAACCATTCTGGAAGTAGACCTGAACTCAAAAGGTCAAACAAAATACTGGATGTAAAAAAATATTTTTGATCCTTGAGGCTCTGACTTCACTCTGAACTTTGGAAAGCCAAGGAATGCAGCAGTGAAATAAATGTACATCTACAATCTTAAGGCAAAACCACCATTAAAAAAGATAATTTAATAATTGATGGTCCTACTGATCTGCCTTGTAAGAGAAGGGAACATGCAGCTGCCTTCTTTCAGAAAGCTGACCAGCAGTGTGCATTGACAGGTGTGGGACAGGCACCTTTTGGGCTCCTTGTTAACAATACGTTAGTAGCGGTAGATTTAGGACCAAACAGGGAACAAGGTGAGGCTTACTTTTAATTTAACTACTCAATGATTTTTACTTACATTTTATTGGTTTCATTTTGTTTAATCTATGCATACGCTCTTAAATGTCCTGGAATTGTGTGATATGACAAAATGTACCACACCTTTACACAACAAAATTGTACATTTCTAAATACATTACACATTAAACAAAAAGAGAAATTGAAAATATTATCCAGTCTGTTAAGATAAGTTTTAATAGTACATTGAAAATTACACCCAAGCCCTCTTTTGATTGTGATACTATATCTACTTACATTATATTACAAAGGCAGGTTTGATTGGATTAGCAACGCACCAACAAATCAGCTGATGCTCCCTTGATCGTTGATTTTAAATTCCCGTTTAATATATGTATCAAAACTAAAAAAGACTAAACACATGCATCAGCCAAGAAAACACACTCAAAGCATTTTGTTTTTTTAACAATTCAACCACAATTAGGGAAATATGATTTGATACATACATTTTCTGCTGGATTATAAACTACAACCTTTGTCAAATACCGTATGGTTTAATGTGTTGTTAAATTAATAAATAAACAATTTTGAATCCAAATCAGGTCGGCTGTCAAAAAAAAGAAAAAAAAATTAAATACAAAAATTAAATACATTTGTCTTAACCAAGAAAAGCTCGACTCAGTTGTTACTCTGTGCTGCTGTTCCCCCCAAACACATCTAAGATATGTTAAATACTGCATACTCAATGTTTGCTAAGGCCGTTTTTGTAACACAGGATGAAAAATAAAAATACATTTGATTTTCAGAACAAAAAGTCACCATGGCAGCAAAATAAGTAAGCTCACAAAGGCGTCGGTTATTGGAACGATTTATCTTCTCTTAGCTCAGCTAACCACACAAATCCATGTACAAATCATATTAATGAGCAACAGCCTAGATCCGCGTGACTCAACATTAATAAACAAAATATTTTGTGCATTTTTGGTGCTTTAAAGGATAACAAAAGCATGCAGAGATCAGGAAATAACTTAAAGCCGTTTGAATGGACCAACATGGAGTGGAAAGAACCAACTAAAATAAATTAAGATTGGTTAGATTTCAAAATGTTCTAGAAATATCCAAGCAGACAGTGGAGAAGAAAATCCTCAGTGCATCTGTAGCTCATTTAACCTTGCTTTATCACAAAAAATAAAAAAACACACACTTTTGAGCAGAAGTACCTTACTGGCAAGAAACTACATATGCAGAAAACATGGCTGTTAAACAGGTGTGACAGCTTCCTGGATCATTTAACCTTTTTTCCCCACTGACCTTTCTCTCATCTACATTTTAAACCTTAAAAGTTTAATATGGGTTCTTCATTTCTGTTTTTTAACTAAAGCAGCTTTTCTGACAGTTACATCAGACTTTGGTAATGTTTTGTGTTGTTGTTTGTTTGTTTGTTTGTTTGTTTGTTTTGCAACACTTAACACTCGACTTTTTAAAGTTCCATAATTTAATTCTTAAATTCTGTAGGCTGTTTTTAAACGTTATTTAATACCAGACGTTTTCTTCTTTGATTATATTGTTTTAAACGCAACATATGTTCGCATGCGTTAAGATTCAATCGCAATACAAACTTTTCAGCGAGTCCTTGAAGTTTTGAGTGAGAAAATAGAGGACAAAAAAACAGGTTACAAAAGGCAGCAGCAGCACCACCAGAGCAAATAAAATGCAATAAAGCGTTTACCTTTGTCTTCACCCTCCATTGTGCGGCTGAGAGATGTTTCTGGCCGTTTTTATGTCTGGGGTGTCGCAGGTTGCCAACTTGACGGCGGAACGTTCTTCCTGTTCTGTTGCTAGGCAGCCCGCCGTACGAGGCGGGGCTGCGGCTGACGTCAGTGCGCAGGAGTGTAAACAAAGGCATGCACGTGGGCTGAGCTTTTTACAGACGTCGCAAGCAAACGGGAAGTCAGTGTATGAGCAACTTTCTGCACGTATTACGAAAACTTTTATTCAATGCAACATACAATTTTACTTTATCCTGAGTAAAATCCAATTATTCATTTTTTTAATCTATCTATCTATCTATCTATCTATCTATCTATCTATCTATCTATCTATCTATCTATCTATCTATCTATCTATCTATCTATCTATCTATCTATCTGTCTATCTGTCTAATCTAATCTAATCTATACTACTAGGATGGGTATATAAGGTATTTCATGGTATGAACTATAAATAATAAACTAAATATACACCACTAGCCATTTTATCACTTTAAATTTTATTAATTAGCAGTCTTCGAGGAACTTAGCTCAGTGATTCTCTTCCACCTTGCCATGTAAAGAGACACTCAGTTAGACTGGATTGCTGAGTAGCATTCTTTTGTGATATATATTGATGTTCCATCTTGGACAGTGGCTTATTTGGCCAACGTATTACCCTGGCAGGTTACTGGTAAGGCAAAGCTAATAATTGCCTAAACCTTACTCTTTCAATTCTGCTGACTTCTCAGAACTCGCCACGTCCCTGCTGTAGATCCCAATGGTGTGGATCAATGAGTTATTGTCTCGGTCAATCCTAGCATAGAGCTTAAAGTCATCCTTATAGAGGTTGGCCAGCTGGAATTTACAGGGAACTTCCTTTATACCTGTTTGCATGTACTTATGGGTATTTACAGGGATTGCCTTGCTTATGTTTGCCAATACATAACGGGTATTTACACAAAACTTAAAGGATTTTTTTGTTTTTACACTAATCCGGTACTTTAATTGTAGTTAGGGAGAACTTATATAGACAGTGATTCATGTGTTGTTTTTTACACTGTACTGACAAAATGCTAAATATACTCTTTAGGTTTACTTCCTATTTCCTGCAACGTGTTCTGTGGGTACCAGGCTGTAATAGTTTCAGGTACTGGGTGTGACTTTCTGTGTAGGTCTTAAGGTTTTTTTCCAGGATACTTGCAAGATCGTTTTGATAGTATTGGATATTTCCATTGACACGATTTATTAACAATGTGTTAAATATTATTTAGAACTTGCAGAGAACTCAAAGGGGGCTTCAGGGGTTCTTTCAGTACTAAACAGAGTTATGTGCATCTATTACTGGACATTTTTGAACACTATATTCATATCCTGCAGGCCTTTGTTGAACTGGAAAAAAAAACTGCTCATCATTGCTTACAATAGATGACGTCGCCTCTAAGCAATTAAAATTGCTTTTTATCTTATTGGTTCCAATGATAACTCATTATGGGTGTAAGAAATATATAGGGGAAACAGCAGATAAACTGTATTAGCAAGTATGTCAAATATTACACATGAACACACACAGAAATAGAAAGGCTAAGGTGAAACAGCGCCCCCTGCTGGAATGCTCGTACACTTTAATTACTGAAAATTGGTAGACCACCTGGTAGACCACTGTTTTCTAAAGTGGGGATATGAACCTTAATCTGGATCACACCATAATACACAAAGCTTAAAAAAATACCTAAACATTACTTTTCAGTAAAAAAACCCCACATTTAACCCTTATTTAAAGTGTCTCACACCCTTGATCTGTAGTCCATAACTGTTAAAAATAATCAGTCCATCAAAAATATTAAATTATGTGTTTGTTAAATATAAAATGACCATATGCTCCCCTCCTCTAGTGATAGAACATTAAAAAAGAATCTCTGTCACTATTTTCTTATTGGTCAAATACAGGAATTAATAAGAATTACAATATACCAAATAATTGTATATATATATATATATATAGGTGCAGGAATAAACTTGGGAATATTTTTAAAATAATAATAGTAGTGGTAGTAATAATAATAGTACTACAAGTAATAATAATAATATCAATAGCATAATAATAATAATAATGTCCATTGACACTTGTCTTCATTCATAGACCGAAAACAATCAAGAGTCAGAAGATGAGAAGCGTGCGGAAAAAGGGTGCAGCCTTATAAACACATAGGACCCCTTGCAGATCAGCACCCCCATCTCCCTTTAAAGACGTCCCCCTTCCTCCCCCCACCCCCCCTCGCTCGAGGTGCATTGTGGGGAGGAAAGTCGTTGCCATTCGACCTCTGCTGGGCCTGCGCGGACGCAGCTAGAACCCTGAAATTCAGTATGCGTTTAAAAGCTTTATTTATTTCCGCATAACCTACATACTCTCACCGGGAGGGCCGAGCGTGGGAGAAAACAAAATTAAAAATAAAGAAACTACGGCGGGACATCTCTGTCGGGGGAAGACAGCGCGTTTAAACACACCGTTTAACCGTTGGAGGATAAGACGTCACGAAATATTTACAGAGAAGAAGAAAAACACGATGTCCGGTGAGAGAAATCGCAGGTCGTTGGCTTTCCGAGGAGGCGGATCCGCCGGGTTAACTGGCGTCGGCGGGGGGAATTGTAACAGCTGGGAGGCCCCGGCCTGTCAAGACCGACATTTTAACGGGAACAGGCCGGACCAAGACGAGGACCGGGATCTCGGGGCGAGGGGACTGTCACAGAAGAGAGTGGAGGGCGCCGGCTCCGTTAGCGACAGCACGGAGCCCGAGGCGGAGGAGGAAGAGGACCCGGAAGGGGGCAGCTGGGGGGACCGGGACGACCGTGTGGGCTCGGCTGACGGGGAAGGCAACGGTCCCGGCGACAGCAGCAACAACAGCAACAACCATAACAACAGCAGCGACAACAACACTGGAGAGCCACGGGAATCTCGGAGCCAGGGCGAGCCCGGCTCCAGGAAATCTCGGGTCGAGATGAGACCACAGACACTGCTCCAGAAACACTCGCGATTCCACGCTGCGTGGCTGCAGGAGTTCCCGTGGCTCCGGTTCAGCCAGGAGACGGGGCTCATGTCGTGCTCCTGGTGCCACAACATCGCCGCCAGGAACAGCGACGAGCTCGTTAAGGGGAGCCGGAACTACAAGCGGGCCTTGCTGCTGAGACATCACCTGTCTTCCGAACACGGCAGAAATGATCCCACCAAACAGGTAACGTTAGCTGGGCTTCTGCTTCCGCTTTCACCCACGTAAACGTGAAATACGAGTCGGGCGACTGTCAGAATTATCGTTTCGTTAACGTGCTCGTTCGCTTTGTCTCGTCTAAAAGCACTTAGAATAAATAAAAAACTGTCTTTTAACCTACGCTTCCCAATCCCTTCCCCATGGCTAATTAGTTAGCTCCTCCAGGTTAGCTTTTTTCTTCTCTTAGCTAGCCTAGCCTCGTAGCCACTTAAGGCGTTGCTGTCAAGCTAACTCCAGACAGGATTGTCATTAATGAAGGCTAATCACGAAATGGGTTAAATTAAAAACCGTCGCAGATGAATTGTGTGAATTATTTACACCTGCTTCCTGTTTGACACCTGCTAGGCTGCAGGTTGGCTCTGAATGCAACGCTAGTCAAATGCTAGAATGCAGTGCTGTTGGTGGTTTTTAGTTGTTATCTTGATTGCCTGGCCCAGAGGTCAAACAAATGACCCCTGGCAGCCTTTGGGGAACCGCACCCCTTACCCCTAACCCTCCTCCTCCTCCCAGTCACTGGTGACCTTTGGTGCATTTCTTCCTCCTCCCTTCAGGGAGCTAAATTAGAGGCATTGTGCGAGAACGACCCCCCTCAAAAAAAAAAAAAAAATCCATAGATGGTGTCACTTGCAAAGGCTGAACAAGAGAAGAAGAAGTAAATCATGTGGGCCTGTGCCTGACACCTCGCTTTGCCCAAAGGCAACCTCACAATAGGGAGGAATCGGTGAAATGGATGTTGCTAATCAAGTAGCCCAGCGTCACCTGGATCACCTTTGACACTCCTGGACTTTTAGTGTTTTAATTAGAGACTGCATGATGAGGATAAGAGTTTCATAGATCATGCTTTCCGAGTATATTACCAGTTTACTCTTTTTATATTTTGTATGTCTGAGCTTTCGAACTTCCATAAAACCACCTAAATGGGTTGGGTTGATTTGCCTTTTTGCCATAACAGTAGCCTCACTTTATAACCTGCATCTTTGTACCAGCACATATACGTCTGAATCATGTCAAGCAAAAAAAATTATTTACATAGTCACACAAAATTTCTGGAATACTATGTAAAAATGATTGTTTTTGCATGTCATCGGTTTTTAAATAAAATAAAAAAAACACAATTGTTTCTCTTTATTTTGGCCCTGAACCCAGTTAGAACTGTGATTAGAGTCAAACCCCTGCAACTCACTGGTGACTCCTGCTTTTAGATATTTATTTGAGTCATATAAACTGCGTTTCCTTACAATGAACTACAAGTTAATTATAAATGGAAAATCTTGTATTCAAGTAAAAATGGTCTGTGCTAAACGTACACAACTCCCTCGCACATCCATATAGAGGTAATCGTTCTGTTTTCATTAGTAAATATATTTGTTTTAACCATCTACTAAATGACTTTAAGATTAACTATTTTTTATATCAGGCTATAAAGATTAGATAGTCACTCTAAGGTTGCAGAAGGTAGAAATTTATTGTCAGGATCATCATACTATAAACTGGTGAAAGTCAAAACACTTATAGTTAACCATGTAGTTGCTGATGTGCATGACGTCCTTTTCTTAATTTCCTTTTAATATCATTAGAGCAGAGGCAGCAAATCTACAACACGGTTTAAGCGACCTTCGTATAAACAAGGCGTCAACTGCTTGGTTTGAAGCATTGATTTGCCGATTGGTACCCACGTTGTCCGTTTAAACTGGATCACGTTCCACCCCATGTTCCGACAATGGCCTCAGCTGTCAGGAGAATTAGGAGCAGGGTCCTGTTGGACACTTAATTTGTGAGCAGAGAGGATTTCACTACTACATTTAGTTCCCTTCCTTTGTCGCTAATCAGAATTACTTAAAGTCATCCACTAACTTGTAAACATCTCTAATTGGTAAGGAGAGCAGTAGGAGTGGATTAGGGGCTCGGCATGGCTTTTCCTTGGCAACAAGGACCCCAGACACGAAAAAGGAGGCCGTTTGGTTTGAAAATCCTGTTTTTGCATTTAGGCTTTATTATTTAACACTTGTTGTCTTATAGTTGTTTAGAATTTTTTATTTCTATGCAAGTTTTGTGTGTGTTCCTCAGTTTAGAGGTTTCAAATGACTGCTTCTTGATTATGATAATTGAAGTTGTAAAGTATTTTGAAGCAACACATTAAAAGGCAAATAACAGCTTTATGAGACAAAGTCTTGTTCCCTTCACCCATTCCTGATGTTAGTCAGGCCTTGGCTGCATTTGTTAAAGCTAATTCGATCAGCATCGGTACACCCGTGCAGCTGTAGTAAATGTGGGTGTCCTTTGGAAAAAAAGGGGGCTGTTGTTCTTAATTCTCTCCGTACCGTCTTATGCTCAGATTGCTTCCTATGCTGCTGCTCTCTGGTGAAAGGATACAGCGGAGGAGAAGCGGACCCTGGGTTTCCTAACTGGTACATTTAAATCTTAAATGGTTAACAGGCAACATTACTTGTTAGATGTTTTTTTTTTTTTTTGATAACATTATAAGACACTATTACATAATTTTTGCTCTGAATAGTAATCACGTATGTGTCAATAGAGCTGTGTGTTGCCACAGTTTTCTTCTGAAACATTTTAAACGGTCATCTAAGCAAGCCAAACTCTCCATATCTGCCACGTGAAACTAAGGCGCATTGAATTGTCACATGAAACATGGTTCAGTTCTATACAAATTCTCTTTCTTTGGGTTTCTACCACTATCGTCCTACACACACTATGTGTGTTCCCACTAAGCATATAAAACTAAAAAAAGAATAATTTTGACATTGTTTTTTTTAGTATATTACACTTTTTTTTCTTTCTTGGTCTGAAGGTGGTGTTAGATGATATCACGACGATTAACTCTCAGAAAGGAAATTCAGATTTTCAGAACTGTTAAAGTAATTTTCACCCCACCCCCAATTTGGTTTTGACAAACGCTTACTCATAATTGCCGTGTCTCCCCAAATGAGGAAGGAGTTGCACCCTCTGGAGTCTTGAGCCTGCCACATAGATGGGATGTTTATTGGGGGGCACAGGTCAGTGGGGAATGGGTGGGGTGAAGCCTAAGGGAGAATTCCTCGTGATAACCCCCCCTTTCTTGTAACACCCCCACTGTCTGTTTAGCATTGTCAGTACACGGCCCTCCCACACCTTGGGCCAAATGCACACTGCGATATTGTTCTAGCATCTAGGGGCATAGACAGGACGGGTCGGGTTGGGTTAGGTTGGACGCGAGCAGTGGTAGAGACGGCCTCTGGGCTGGGCTGGTCATGGGTGGGTGGGTAGTTACTGGTGTACAAATACCCGGTAACGTGTGTGTTAAAGGTAAACACGGGTAGCTTGCTAGAGGGTCCCAGGTTCAAATCCTGCTCTGTTGATTTTCTATAAAGAGTTTTCACGTTCGCCCTGTGCACACTCTGATTCTCTCCAGGTACTCCAACTTCCTCCTTCAGTCTCAAACATAACTGTTGGGTTAATTGGTAACTCTAAAGTATGCATGGTCGCTCCTCCTGTGTGTGTTTGTGTTGCTAGCCCCCCCCCCCCCTCTGCACGGTTAAGCAGGTGTAGACAATGGATAGTAGCTCTAGCTGGTCTTTAGAGTGTGTCAAGACGAGTTGTGTCACATGGTTTCGTTCGTAGTGTGTCTAAACATTTTTCATGCGGCTGCTGGCCTTGGGGCTTTGTGGATTGTTTGGGTTTGTGGTCTGTTTTAGAAGTTCTACATTTCTTAACTGTTGTAGGTACATTAAGACAAAATTTGTCTTGATTCATGTAACGCACCTGCAACTCACTAGCTTTTTGGCAGCATACTTTTATTTTTCATTATTTGCGTTACATTTTAAGAGTCTGTTGTTCAATCTCTAATAAAAATAAGGATTTTGCCACTTCACTATAGACGGAGGTTGATTATTGCCCCTCAGGGCTCTTTTGGCTTAGACAGGTTTTGCATCTGCTTAACAGAGTTGATCTGCTGGTTTCTTTAAGCTCTTGACTCATACGTGGCACATCTGGAGAAGGGATGCTGCCGCTGATCAGGCCAGATAAAGCTACTCATCCCACCCCAGGACAGTTCACTCTGATGTGCAAACGTAGAACAGGTGTGGGAATTGAAAGTTGTAACTGAAGAGACCAACATAAGGGATCTCTGATTTTATTTTTCCTGTGCTCAGTGACATCTCAAAAAACAAACAGACGTCCTCAACGACTCTTCTTGCTCTGTTTGTGAGATTGTTTTTCTTGATGAACTACAGTTACACAACGCAAAGTTATGAGTTTGCATCTACACTGTAAATCTCTGTAGAAATTAATTTATGTAGAAATTAGGGAGGAAAAATATCTGCTTCAACATGGGTATCGGCCCATGTTGGTCAGTAAAACGTGGTATTTGTTTTTGGTCAATAACTGTGATAGTGATGCTATCCATACCAGGATTGTGGTGGTTAAACTGAAGCAGAGATGCAATGACTGTGGTGTGGTCTTTTTTTAACGCATTTAATCTTTTTTTTAGGATTGATAAGTGGAATGATTTATATAATGTTGGTTTATGGCCACAATGGTATTATCAGATACCCCAATTTTCAAATGGGTGCTTTCCTAGGTGTTTATTTTGTGGCTTTAAACATTTTTTGTGTACATTCAGGAGTAAAAGTAGAATATAGGTCAGAGTGTAGTAATCTGAGGGTGATAAAAGAAGGCTTTTATTTTTAAGGGGTTTGCAAATGGCTCATATTTATAAATTCAGCTTGTTCAAAGACTGTGGGATTTGTTGTGTTGACTGTAAAACTGAATGCCTTATGACACTGAAATTGGCTTCCTGCAATAACAACTTCCCCTTTGAAGGGTTTTGCCATTACCTATACATACAATGCATTTACTGAATAAAAAAAAAAATCGGATTTTTTTGAGTTCCCCACCGGTCACTTCTGTTTATCAGTCGATTCTTTAAGTGCAGTTCTACTTTTACTAAACAAATATATTCAACCATAGCACTGTACCGGATGATTGCATCCCTTCCAGAGGCTTATATGTGTACATCATGGAGCACATTTTCCCCCTATCTGCTTAACCTCTTAGCGTTGCCCACATGTACCGGGGCTTCTTTCTGCATTTGTCTGTGGGAGCTGCTGGGTAATAAGAGAGTTGAGTGCCAAGCCTTTTTATTTTTATTTATTTTTTTACAAAGGCCCACAGTGAGTGGACAATGAGCCTCGGGGAGAGCACAAGCCATTGTGAATGCCAAAATGGGGTGACCCGACAACTCCTTCTCTATCCCACTCGCTTTCTGTCCCCCTTTTGCTCCACATTATTTCCTCAGCCTCTTTTTCACCAAGCTCAGGTTCTCTTTCTGAATCCATGTTATGTATTACATGTTAAACCACTAATTTTTGACATTCTCTCTTGAGACATTTATTTTTCTCCCACAAACCTTTGCAACGCATCTCTATTGTCTCCTAATAGTTTGCCATTTGTCTTACCTCCACTTATACTCCCTTATTCTGCCTCTCATTTTATTCTATTCCATCTCTCCCGCCTCCAGCTGTGATAGAGGACGATAAGCCCCCCACCCCCCCACCCTCCACCACCATCACCACCCATCCAATACAGCCCTCTGTGCCCAGGCTGCCCTGCACAACAGCTGCCGTGTGGAGGCGGTGGGTTAGGTGGGGGCTGGTTTTGAA
Organism: Orestias chungarensis; assembly: GCA_032876305.1. Classification (NCBI taxonomy): domain Eukaryota; kingdom Metazoa; phylum Chordata; class Actinopteri; order Cyprinodontiformes; family Cyprinodontidae; genus Orestias; species Orestias chungarensis. The sequence continues at coordinate 690,423 of JAVLVB010000813.1, forward strand.
CCTCTGAGAAATGGATTTAATCTGAATGAGTCGGGCTGAAACCCCAGCTGTGTGTACGTGTGGGCAGCTTGACTTCATGGCAGAAATGGTTGTGGGTGGGGGCAAAAATGCGGGGCCAGAGCAATGTGAATTATTCTGGATTAGGACATCTGCTGTGCAATTCGAAAATGAGCCACAGATCTATGCTCTGCTTGTGTGTGTTTATGTAGAAAAGAAAGGAAAAAAAAAACACCTATACGGTCTTTGGTGATAAAAACCCCCCACTGGATTCACAGTAACCCAACCTTTTTGTGGGTTAGTGATATAATGCATTTACTAAACATTTGGATGTATTTGTATGTTGTCGTCTGTTGCTTGTCGTGCTGGTTCCTTTCACCCGCTCACTGTACGTACGCCCGAGTGAGTGGGATGTGTTGCAGGGTAGGTCTCTGCTTAGTGCAAATCTCTTTCTTTTTTTATGACATAAATATATAGGGCATTGGTGGTGTTAAATTCAGACAATCACAGGAAGATTAATCTGCATTTTAGGAATGGAACAAGTAAAAATGTAAATATGTTTTTGATCCTTGTCATCACTTCAAACCCCGCTCTCCAGTTTCAGCGAGTCTGGACCCGTCCCCTGGTATTTTGGGAAACGTATTAAAACATTTATTGAACCGCGCATACCTGTAAAGATCCAAACGTAAGAGCAAACGCCTTGTTAGCTGTTGGGCAACTACTTAATTAAAAGCTCTCGTTGTTTATCTGTTGTCATGAGGTTAAAGTTTGTTTCAGGAAACTATTTGATTAGATGCCTGTTTTTACGGCCAAGCCTTAAAGTAATGTCTCTCGTTGCCTCATTCCTACCCGCCCCCCTCTTAACAGGAGCCTGCTGAACCTGTTTCGCCTCTTCACGGCAGGTGCAGCGGTGTCAGACGGAGTCGAGGGGATGTGTGTGCATGTTTACACTGTATATAAACACACAGAGGAAACCTGTTTGTGCGCCTATATGTGTGAGAGTACAGTAAGGGCGTAGCAGGGATCTGCAAGGCGTCAAATGATTAAACTCAAGATTACGAGAGCAATATAGTCTTAACAATTATTTTAATCATCGACGAATCTGTAATTTATGTTTGATTAGCTAATTACTTTTACTAAAAAGTTGCTGGTTTGGTATTTTGCTAATAAAAAACCCATTTAATAGTAAAACCAATGGCTTGGTTACAAAAAAATACTGCGCAACATCTACTACTGGGTTGTCTGGTTGATTTGCTCTAAAGCAGCCTGTCTAATGCACTTTTTCTGAGCTAATCCACTGATTTATGTTTTGATTTAAGAGAGCAGTAGTTTAAAAATAAAAGTTGATTACATTTTTTTCTTTTTTACAGAAGTTGAGGCTACAAATCACATGGTTCAAATTGAATGTTTTTCATCTTAAATGCAAAATGTATATATTTTTGTTAGTCTTTTTTTAATTTTAGGTTATTTCTAAATAAGAGACCCAAACATGGATGCGGGTTATCAAATATAAACTATAAACGATAACCTACATAAATTTTTTACGACAATCTTAGTCTTTTGTGGCTGCGCTTCATTTTAAAAGGGGAAACATTGCTATTTATAACCATGAGATTTTGTAAATATGTTTCTTTACTCCATTAATGTTCTTCATTTTCTCCCTTTCTGTTATAAGGAGACCGTGAGACCGTCGAACAACACCAGCCCCTCCACTAACTGCTCAGAGGACGACTATCGCAAGTCCAACGAAAACTCCTACTGTTACCAGCTCCTGCAAGAGTTGGACAAACAGCGCAAGAGCGGCATCCTCTGCGATGTCAACATAGTTGTCTCGGGCCAGGTGTTCCGCGCGCACAAGAACATCCTGGTGGCGGGCAGCCGCTACTTCAAAACTCTCTACTGTCTGACCAAGAGCGAGGCGCAGGACCAAGCCACTGTAACACACCTCGATGTCGCTGCCGTGCAGGGCTTCTCTGTCATCCTTGACTTTCTCTACTCTGGAAATCTGCTGCTCACAAGCCAAAATGCCATTGAGGTGATGACTGTTGCGAGTTACCTTCAGATGACAGAGGTTGTACAGTCGTGCAGGGCGTTTATAAAGGACGCCCTGAACATCAGCATTAAGCAGGAGGCTCCCGAATCGGTGGTGGTGGACTATAACAAGAGGCAAACGGTGACCAAAGAGGGACAGAGGGGGCTCGACCGGAAGCCCAGCAACTTTTGGGCCACGACCATCCTATCGAAGCTATCAATCAAGGCTAGCGGCAACCAGGGGAAGGATGCAATCGAAGAAGAAAATGTTAACGGCAGGGTAAAGGAGGAGACTAGCGATACAGAGGTGACAGGCGGTGAGGGCTGTGCCAGAAACTGGAGCCACCACAACGACACCTCGTCCGATTCGGCAGAGACCAACGATATCCAGGCGGCGAACAGCCAGACGCAGGTTTTCGTCTGGAACGAGGCGGTCGCCGGGGGCACCGCCGCCGCACCTGCAGCAATAAAGCGAGAGGCGACAGACGCAGCTACGGGAAGCGGGCGGAGGAAAAAGCAGACCACAACGAGGCGGTTCGTCTACAACTTTCAGCCAGAGCCCGAAGAAGGATTCGACGAAGGGATGTTCATCCAGCCATCGGCCTCCTACCCCAGAGAGGACTTCTCCTCCCTCTCAGAAAACGCTGGTAAGGCTCACATTGGATGTCTGAAATGATTTTCTGTCTTCTTTGTTGTCATTCAAAGCATGAACTGCGATTAAGATAACGCCTGAGTGACATTTCTGCACGAGTGTATTTCACTGTTAAGCCTTTACCATATGATTACACATCAGATATTGAGGAGGTCAAAGTAGCACTGAGCTGTATGACTCAACCAGGTATCTGTTTGGTTTATGGCACCAAGTTGTCGTCAATAGAAAGGGTTAGGGTTAGAAAGCCTTCAGCTGTTTTTTAGATTTTGGACTTGATGAATTAAACTTGTTTGTTTATTTAACTAATGGTTATCTGGTTTAGAATTGAATTGCTAATCCTAAACCCAGGTAACCCAAACAGAACCTCTTATCCATAAAAAAATTTTATGGCTCCCTTTTTCTATTGATCTTGTGTTGGGTTTATATGCAGTTTTAAAATTGGAAATTAGATTTTTTAATTTCTTTTAAGGCTTTCTACTTCATCTTTGACTTCGCACTTAACAATTTGCACTGGTTAAGTTTTGGTTTTAAACTGGATCTATGGTTCTTAAATAAATAAATATATATATATATATATATATATATATATATATATATATATATATATATATATATATATATATATATATATATATATATATATATATATATATATATATAT
>JAVLVB010000813.1:702509-720341 GCA_032876305.1 Orestias chungarensis
TATATATATATATATATATATATATATATATATATATATATATATATATATATATATATATATATATATATATATATATATATATATATGCTTTCATCTTTGCAGTTTTATCCCCTATAAAACACAGAACAGTTGTAGAATCTGCCTCTACGACCTCACATTGACAAAACAAGCGCGGCTAAAAGTGGTTTACAGGATTACAGCGCTTTACTATCGCTGGCTGCTGCTCTCGGCGCTCACTTAACCCTTAGCCACCCCCTTTCTTATAAAGCAAAATAGCAGGACTGTTGGATTGTTTGAGGGATCGTATCTGCACAGGCTCATTAGAGCAGGTGGGCATTTGCATGAACAGCAGCGTCTAAAAACGCACAACACCCACGCACTGCAACCAACCAACCAACCCCCCAATCCCTGCGAGGTGCAAAGCTGCCAGGGGCAGTCCCTTCATTTCCTAATCCACTCTAATGCACTGGGGCTGTCCTCACTACTCCAAATATTGACCTAGGGAGCATGAACACACTGACACACACTCACACAAATACAGGGGTGTGTCTATAATGGGCTGTAAGCACTGATGCTTTAGGAAGGGTATACTCACACATCCACAGGTGCTTACAAAAGCTGAGTGTAAGATGATCTGGTGTGAAGGCTCTACTCTGTCATTCTCCAATTAACCCCTGCTGTGCTGGAAACCTAGTTAGCTTGTTGCTGTCTTGGGGGGGCACAAACTACTGCTTTACATACAGTAGGCTTCTATGAGTTTCTGTTTGCCTTTTTTGTTCTCTGAAGCCTCCTTTGTGTAGAGTGGGGGGTGGTTGGCTGTGTACACAGAACATTATGAGGTGTGCATCCCCCACAGGCTCTCACGCACCTCTCATCTCTCTCTCTCTCTCTGTCTGTCTGTCTGTCTGTCTGTCTCCCTCTCTCTGTCTGTCTGTCTGTCTGTCTCCCTCTCTCTCTCTCTGTCTGTCTCCCTCCCTTCCCCTTGTTCCAATCCTTCCCTTTTCCCAGAGCTGGCCAATCAGATCCAGTGTAGCATCATGCAAGACTTACAGCGAGGGGAATCCTGGGAGAATGGTAAGACGCCACTCTCTAGAGTACAGCCTAAGTTAGACTGATTAAGTAAATTGTGCAAGAATTTAATTTGGATCTTATAAGAAAAGTCGCAAATAACACATTTTAAACCAGTTGACCCCTCCGAAGATTGTTTTGAAGCTGGTTTTGCTTTTAAACTTTAAGAATAATCCCTTCACTAATGTCGAGGCGTTTTCTCCGGGGCATTGCGTCCTCCGGTGCATTGTTTTTTGTTACAGCAGAGCCAAACATGAACAGTGAAGCGTATGAGCCATGTCTTTCTGCCCAACACTGTTTAAAACAAGCATGCGGAGCACAAATAAAGAAAAAACATAGGCACAGTGCATGTTTTGAGAAAGTGCTTGGTGCAAAAAAAGCACCGACATTGTTCTCTAATACAACTTTCTGTTCGTCTTGCAATTCAGGACCCAGACCCTGGCGCGACATCAAAACCGAACCGACAGGTGCTCTGCTGCAAATCAAAAAACTAGTTGGAGTTTGTTTCATTTCTTTTTTGCGTTTCATGCATTTAAAAACTGTTAAGAGCTTTTGTAAAATAGAAACGTCATCTTTTTCACTCCTAATACGATACCAATATTTCATTTCTAACCGACATGATATAAAGCATGAATCATACAGACCTTTACTACTTTTTTGGCGTGAAATGTTATAAAAAGCTTAATTAAGTGATATTACTCAGAGAAAAATAGTTACCAACAACAGTTATGAGAAAAAAAACAATATATTTATTATTAATAGACTGATGTACTTTGAGGAAGGTTCTACAGTCACATAGAATAAATGACAAGTTTTGCAATGGTTGTTCGGATCAAACGCTGGAAGTGACTGTTTATGTTGGAGATTTTAATGTTGGCCAATATAATCAGATTTTTTTTTTTTGGCTGATATACACCAATATCAATATCATATCGCTGCACCCCTAATCTAAAGCTACAACTTGAGTACGACTGATTTTTCAACATACAAACCGGAAGAAGTGCTACTTAACAGTTTTTGCTATACGCATCTCTTTTCTGCCCAAGGTGAATTTTTAAATCTTACTTTTAGTAAGAAGCCTCCTACTATTCAGTTCAGTCTTTTCTGTTGGACTCCCACTTCCTTTTGTTTACTTGGAAATATGCAAATTGGGACGACCAAGTGAAATTAGAACACCCTCCGTACCGCCCAACAGGTGTTGCAACCTTTTACACAGAAATATCTGATGTTACAGAAGTGGGGTTTTGACAGTCCCAACGCCTTTTTTTTATCTCTATAATCCTCTATAATCTAGAATAAAATAAAAAGGGCCTCAGTGCAAGAAACCAGCAGCAAAGTGAGAGATGAGCTGATGCACATTGAGATTTTCAGGTTAAAAATGGAAAAAGAAAGGGGAGTGGACTAGATGTACAACAGAATAAACAAATACTAATACTGTGTGGTTATCACTTATTTTCAAAGAAAAAAAATACACTTTTACAAACTATTTACAAGAAATGAGGCAATTACAAATGACAGCAGGAATCTAAACACAGGTAGAGTTTGTGGGGAGCGTTACCGGTCATACAGTCTAAACAGCAGCTTGCGCAAAGTATCTGCGATTATCATTATTTTCTTACTGGACTGAATGAATGATGTCAGAGCTGCACTTTCTATTAGATTTTAGGCAAGGCTAGGCAAGGCAAGTTTATTTGTATAGCACATTTTCATGTACAAGACAATTCAAAGTGCTTTACATAGGAAAAAAGATCAGAAAATGAAACAATAAAATCAGCTTTAAATTTAAAAGAAATAAAATTAAAATTAAATAAGATAAAATAAAATAAGGCTGTTTCAGCCTGGATTTAAACAACGGCAGAGTTGAAACCTGGCTCACCTCTTCAGGAAGACTGTTCCAGATTTTAGGAGCATTAAACTGGAATGAAGCCTCCCCTTGTTTGGTCCTGACTCTAGGCATCAGCAGGAGGCCACTACCTGAGGTTCTCAGAGTCCTGGCTGGTTCATATGGCTCTAACAAATCAGATATGTACTTTGGGGCTAAATCATGAATAGATTTGTACACAAGCAAGGCTGTTTTAAAGTCTATTCTTTGAGTGACAGGAAGCCAGTGCAGAGACTTGAGCACTGGACTAATGTGGTCATATTTCCTGGTTTTGGTCAGAACTCGAGCAGCAGCATTCTGGATGTTCTGAAGCTGTCTTAAGGCCCGTTTAGAAAGCCCAGTGAGCAGGCCGTTACATTAGTTTAATCTGGTAGAGATAAAAGCATGGATAAGTCTTTCTAGGTCTGATTTAGAGACTATTCCTCTGATTCTGGCAATGTTTTTAAGATGGTAAAAGGCTGCTGATGTTACTGATTTAATGTGGCTGTTGAAGTTCAGGTCAGAATCGAGTATTACCCCAAGATTTTTTGAACATTTTAAATGTGTCCTTGAATGCAATAGTTCATATATTTAGGTTGTTTTCTAGTCTCTTCATGATAAATTTTCCAGACTGAAGGGACTTCCAAATGATATTGATGTTACCGACTGAGATGCTTAATATGAGGCAGACCAGTGTGGACACACTGATGGAAGAAACAAAGATTCCAGTGAGGAAAACATTGGGAAAATGTCATTCAACACAAACATTCTGACTTTCTGTCTTACCCATAACATGCATTCCTATTAAAAATACTGAGCTTAAAGTTTTTATTTCCCTGCTGCACAGAAAACGTTGCAACCATTTTAGTTTTAGACTCACTGTTTGGGACAAATTTGTGTCTTACTTTTAATAATTTCTCCCAGTTTAGGCCACAAACCTCCAAAGCCTTTTTTTAGTCAGCTTCGTTCCTGCATAAGAATTCCCACCATGACAGTTTAGCTTGCCTCAATATTTCCTGTATTTAATTTTTATCATTAATGCTATATCGCGCTAATATTTGTTCATAACAGGAATCTCGGACGGATAATCCCGTCGATTTGTTCTGAAAACTAATATTAACCTTTTATTAGTTTAATTCAAAACTACCTGCAAAATGCATGACGACGCCATATTTTACCATCCCCAGCTCTGCCATAAATCCCACCATGTTCTGCACGTAACCCAATACTATAACACAATAAGCTAAGCTAATAAACTGATATTACAGCCCAACAAAGCTAACTGTGTTGCCTAAAGTTGCAACTCAGCAGGGGTTATGTTAGAAATGTTGTGCTTTCTATGAAACAACCGAAAGATGATTTTTGGACAAAACTGTATATTAGTCATATTTTAGCAGGAGGTTTTGTTACTAACAATGGAAAAAAATATTAGGGTGGTGAGACTTCAGGTTTATGTGGGGTTTTTTGTTAGATTTATCCACAGTTTCCTAATACAACGTACACCGCTTATGTTGTAAGCGTTCAGGGAAAAGCTTTAGATTTTGATCGACGTATTACAAGCACAATAGGGAGACGAGTCGTGCATTTTGGAGGACTGCTTTAGTCACCAAAGAGCCACGTTTATCTCGTCATCGTCTTGTTTGTCATAAAAAAAGCGTTTTCATCGTTTACGAAAACGACACTTGGTCCACGTTTGGGTAACTAACAGGAAAAGGAAATTTATCTAAAGGCAAGTAGGTGGAGTTGCACAATACAGTAAATTATAATTCTCACTGCAGTATCCTTGTGTGCCAACAAGTGATACAAATACAAATATTTTTTTACGTCCTTAACAGAACTGTTGCAGCCTATTTGAAACGGTTGCGAAGGTTAACCTTCAGCTCTTCCATCTGGACAATGTGGTCATGGTGTACGTTTATTAGTATGGTTAACTATTCACAGATGATCAAACCAATGTCAGTAGTTTTCTAGTAATAGTCTTGGTTGAAATCCCCCTTCCTGTACTTTAACAGTCGGTGACGCCACACGTGTTTACATTCACCATTTATCTAGAGGCAAGTAAGTGGTGTAGAGTCGGGAAAGTTGGCTGAAAAAGCTTGGCTTGACAAATGTTCAAGTAAAAGATAGCAGAGAAATGCTTCTTTTTTTCTATTTTTTTTTTTAACCTAACTTAAACTAACACGTCGCGGTACATACATAAGCTTGTTGTTCAGCTGTGTTTAAAAGCCATACACACACACACACACACACATACATATAAGGGGAATACACAGGTGACCTGCTTCACATCAACCCCCCCCTCACCCCTTGGCAGCCTACCTTAACAACGCCTTTGTTTTGCTCTGGCCTGTTAACCCCCCTTTCTTAACATCAAGACCGTCACTAAAGCATCATTCTATCAATACACACAATATTGAAGTTGCATTAAAAAAACATTCTTTTGTATTCAAAGCTCAATTGGTGAATAATAGAATGTCTAAACTTATCGATTAGTTAAATATAAAAGGGTGTAATTTCAGTGTGTGTTATTTAGTGTAGCTTGTATGGTTTTTTTGCTGCTGTTTGAATTTCCAAGCCTCCTAATTAGCATCAGCGCTCATTCGGTGTCGCACCCTGGTTACGTAGCAACGGCAACACGGACGGATTTAATGATTTCATTCGTCTTTGCAGTTTATCAGACTGCAAACAATGTAAAATGCATCCTCTTCAGTTTGCGGTTGGCTTTTGCAGTAATGGTCACCGCATCTCTGCTCTGAACCGATGTGATAAACAGGATATTGGTTCCTTACAACCCTGCCCCTCCCCCCCCCCCTTCTCTCATTACGTCTTCGGATTGAAATGCCGCTTTTATGATAAGAGTCTTATTGCCTCTCAGGGTTATTGGTTCAAACGTATATTTGTCCAATAATGATCTTCGATCTTCCTCTGTGGCTTTCTGTCTCTCTCCTCAGGCGAAGCTTCACACCTAGCCCTCAATAAGCTCAAGTGCCCCCACTGTAACTACATCGCCAAGCACCGCCGCACGCTCAAGAGGCACCTGATCATCCACTCTGGCGTGCGCTCCTTCAGCTGCGACATCTGCGGCAAGCTGTTCACCCGCCGTGAGCACGTAAAGAGACATTCCCTGGTGAGCCCACACATGCACAAGAAAAACCTCGCTCCCTCCCTTTCACCTTTCATCCCGTAGCGCTACCGAACCCTGACTGCAGATTTCTGGCTCCTCTCCCTTCATTCCACACCACCTTGCGTTCTGCGTCTGGCAGCCTTCCTCCAGGGGAGTGAGAGCACAGGCAGAGTCTTTTAGGCTCTTTATCAGTTCCCTTGTAAATGGGGAGTAACGTAGTGTCACTCGCAAAGTGGCACAAAACTGGACGGGCGCTCACAGGCCGATTTCAAATGGCGAAGGTAATCGGAATCAGGTTTTAAATCTTGGATAGCATCTGGATAACTCTCAAATATTTCCAGAAAGAAAACCAGAACACTCTTTATTTCTAACCATAGGCCGGTATAATACATTTGAAATATATCTTTAAAAACATGGGTGTAAAGGTATTTTTATAAGAAATATCCAACAAAAATGTAAGAAGATAACATTTTCTTAGACGGAAAAGGAACTTTATACTTGCTGTTGTAATAATTAAACAATTATTACAGTAGCAAAAATTTTAAACACAAAAACAAAGCAGCATAACTTGATGATGGGTAAATGGGCTTGCGTTGCAGGTTTTGATATATTTTACTTGTAGATAAAAAAATTAAAAAAAGTTGGATTTTTGTTTGATAGTTATTTACCTTTAATGCTTGTTCATTAAATTTAAATAATTCCAATCAGCCAGATTTGTTAATCCTCAAGGTGAAGGGAAACGACTCACTCGTTTTTTGATGGCTACACATACTAAAAGCCGCATGGCAACATCCATTTCCCCTAATTATAGAGCAAGCGCTTGTATCCAGGTGTTTTAACTCCAAATCTGCTGACCTGAACAGGCGATATGACCGAACATGCTATGATCTAATGACACAACAGTGCCAAACGTTCAATTTAATTAGGCCTTTTGTTTTTCCCCATAGAGCTGAACTATCATTTTCATCTGTGGTATTTTTGCGTTTTTACTGAGGTTTATGGTAGTTTAGGCGAATTAAGTTACTGCAGCGAGCCGCACCTTCCAGGGAAGTTGTGGACTCTTGGAAATCTCTTGGAAATGTTACTGGTCAAACTATAACGAAGTAAGAAAACAGGAAAATAATTAACACAATCTTGTTTTATAATCTTATCAACGTATTTGTATTTATTCCAGACTAATCCTCCAAAGTCAAAGCTTCTGCTGTTGACCGTCTTCTAACCATCTGAGGCCTTTTTTATTGAATCAGTTGGAATGTTATCTGTAAAAGCAAAGTGTCTGTTTCTGTTTTACAGCTTAAAGTTTCTCCGAGCTAGGATTTGTACAGGATGTGGTGATCAATAACACGCACCACAGATAGACACTAGTAGAAAAAAAAAGACAAAGGTAAAGTGTGCAGTCAACCTAAAAAACAAACAACTAGATTATGATAATGAGCTCTTTGCTTTTTAAAGATAAGGCAGCATTCTTAGAAACAGAAACTATCGCTGACTTACCTTTTTTTTTTTTTTTTGTTAAATCCCTGTTTTAGAATATTTTGTAAAACAATAGTTTTTTTTATTGTTCAAATCCTAACTGTCATTTATAATAAAAACAAAACAAAAAACAAAACCTTATATAGACAATTTTTGCTCTTCAGTTTTTATGAAGAATGTAAATGGACATTTAACCAATAGTTATTTCTTTAAACAAAATGAGAAAAATAAAATAACTTTTAACATTTGCTTCAAGGTAAACCGTTTTTGCGCTTAGTTTACCGTTAGTATTATATGTGCTTATATTGTCTATATATTTTATATGATGGTCCCAGAAAAAAAGTTCTTGTGGTGGATTGATTTCTTAAATTAACTGTAGTTATTTTTTTATCTTAACTTTAAAAAATAATTCTGCATCTCTGTCTTCATTTTTACTGATGCTGAAAATGGATCTTCTTCCCGTTAAAAAAAATGTGTTTGTAGCGACCCAATAGTTGCTAAACATTATTTGCTTATGATCCAGTGCCTTTGGCGTTACCAGCTGTTTGATCACCAGCCATGCTCTTAGAGCATAAAACAAATGTTTAGTCTGCAAAATAATATGGCTACTTACACAGGTTAGCTAGCCAGCAGTCGGCTGCTTTACAGATAAATGTTGCTTAGTTGACAAATTGTCACAAAATCGAAAAATCAAATACCCACCTACTTAAATAACCTTTTTCTGTAAATCGTCACCTTTTGTTTTCATTCTCCCAGGTGCACAAGAAAGACAAGAAATACAAATGCATGGTCTGCAAGAAGATCTTCATGCTCGCAGCCAGCGTCGGCATCCGCCACGGGTCGCGCCGCTACGGCGTGTGCGCCGACTGCGCCGACTCGCATCAAGCCACTCAGGAGGGTCTGGAGGGGATGGAGTTTCCTCGCGACGAGGACTTTGACGGCGAGGAGGCTGAGGAGGGGGAGGAGCCCACCGACAACGACCAATCAAACTGGGCCGAGGGCAACGCCGCCGCCCCGGAGGAGGACTAGGAAATCAAAAACAAGCTTGAGAAACAAATCTGAAAAAAAAAAAAAAAAGTTGATGTTTAATATAGATATATATGTACACAAAACCTAGCTGGTAAACAATCAACTCCAAAGTGCTATCAAACCTTGAGGTTACTTAATTGTGCAAATACACAACAAAGAGATGATTTTCTTTTTTTTAAAGATTTGTTATTATGGGAACTCCAAGATGTACAGATTTTAATATTCTAATGTGTCCAATTATGGGCCCAGCGCCTACAAGAGAATGATTTTAATGACGAATTATATGATAAATCAGGTTTTTTGGTGATGTATTTTTATTTCCTTTGTTTGTTTCGGGGTGTAAGTCGAGTAGGGTGTTGTAATTTTCTTTGTAATTGTAATTTTTTTAATTTTTTTTTTGAGTTGAGGTAGGCCAATGATCTAAACAAAGAAATGTTAATTATTTAATTTATGAAAAGAGCTTATTATGGTCTTATTAAATGCTATACTTTGTTTTTCTGCTGTTTTTTTTTTATCTTGTGCGCGAGCAATCTGAAAGCGTGTTGCTTGAGTGCACAGACAAAGAGCATTACTGTCCACAGGAAGAGTTTATACTTGCTCAGTAGATCCTCGTTTAGTCGTGCTAAATATTATATTTGTTGTTTTGTTTTTCTGATTTCCTTTCCCTGCAAAAGTCTTGGAACCAAAAAATCTGCTTTGTGACTAATGTATCACAGCCATATTTATGATTTTAATTTAAACAGAAAAGGGCTGTGATATCGTGCCAAACAGACTGCACACCAAGATTTAGCAGGAAACAAAAACTACTGAATATACTTAAAAGAGAGAGAAAGAGAAAAAAACAGGACAACATTGGGTTTGATGTTTAAATAGAGCGGGGAAATATAAAAACGTAAAAAAAAAAAGAGGGGAAATGTTATTGCTAGCTTTATACAAATCACAGCAACACAGTAACACTTTATTATTATTGTTATTATTAATAATCAAAAGCATTTGACTTTCACTTAAAGCTTGAATTTTTGCCAAATGATGAAACGTTTGGTGCTGTAATGCTTGTCGCAGAATACTGGACCTACAGGCTATATATGATGTTTGTAATCATAAAGGCTTAATCTGACTCAGTTATGCATATATAATCAGCTTAATCTAATAGAACACTGTTTTTTGCTACGGCGACTATCAGGTATGCTTTTTGCCATCGTTTTAAAGCTTATTTGTCTTTTTTTTTTTGTTAATTTAACGCACGCACACATACCATTTATTTTTCTTTCGTAAAACTACCAACTGTACTTGTGATCGCCATCTTGAGGACCTAAGTGGACATCAGTCATCTGTTTATGTTTGGTACTAAAGTTGAATAAGCGGATATATATATATATATTTCTAATCACTTGAACGCAGGGCTAGAAACGTGCAGGAATCCATGATGTGTGACGTTTTAAAGTCGAAAACAACTCAATTTTTGCATTCGTTAAAGTAATGTCATCAGTTTAATCTGTCTTTTTAAATGTGTGTGTGTTTTTTTATTATTTTTATTTTTTTTTAGGTTTGCCAGGTAGAAAACACTTTGTTCCAAAAAAAAGTGAAGTTCTATGGCGCCTCATAGACATGCACTTACTTTTCATGAAAAGAGTCTACATTTTTATGTTTGTGTCTGAATGGAACTATATAAAAACTGTTGTCTTTCTTCCAGTCACATTTTTTATTTTAAAATTAGATGTCCTGTTTTTGTTATTTAATATTTTATATATATATATATATATATATATATAGACTCCAAAATGCAATCAAGACTGTTAATTTCTATTTGTCCAACCAAAATTGTTTTTATTAATTATTGTTGGAATAAAATGTATGCGGAAAAGCCAGGTGAATACTTGCTTAGTGTAGAAAAACAAAAAAAAAGAAGTCCTTGCTCGTGTCTGTAACTGTTGAGATTTTTTTTATTTTTATTAATGTTTTTACGCTTCAAAATCATTCACTTTACCTTGGTTTTGTTTTATTATTTTTTTGTCTTTTCCACGTTATGTTTCCTCCTTTGTTTCATCAAGCACATTATTTTATTTTTTTCCTTTTGTTTTTCTTTTGTAAAGAAACACACAGATTGTTTGCAGGTTTAAACCTCGGAACAGCAGTATCTGTTCGTATGCAGTGGAATTATACAGTATGTACTGAAGTGCTAACGAAACCGAAGATGTGTAACTTCGCTTATACGCTCGTTGGAAGAAGATATATTTTAAGTCATAGAGATATTCATCCTCTTTGTCACTGTCACTTTTTACAGTGGGAGAGGTTATGTTGCATATATATATATATGTGTATATATATATATATATATATATATATGTATATATATATGAGTTGAGAATATATCCGATGAAAATATATATATATATATATATATATATATGAAGAATATATGGTTATAATTGGGCACAAACCTCCTACTTTGGTGACCTTTTTTTTTTTTACTTTTTTGCTTTCTCCGTTCACGCCGTGCTCTCTTCATCTCACCATCTTTGTTATGTTTGTCCTTTTGATACTATCTACCATCCCACTGATTTTACTGTAATGAATGAAACTCAAAAGCTATGATGTATCATGCTAGATTTTATGCTGTATTTCTTATATGGAATACAAACAAAAAAACAAAGCAAAAACACTACAGATGTAAAAGCAGAGGTTTGTTTGTTTTTTGTCCCCCGGCTGTATTTTTTTACTCTGTCGCAAAGAAAAGAGAAAAAAAAGGTTGTATTTTTCAACATGTCTGTCTATCTCTCAAACTTTTAACAGTGATGCAAAACCCGGGGTCACGCCTCAGTGCCCTTCTTTTCCGAACACGAAGCCAATTCAGGTTACTCTTTTTACGTTTTTATCAAAGGTTTTCAAAGATGGAACTACATTTTTCCTTGTTTTCTGTCTGAATTGTACTACTGTTCCTCTCTATACTACATTTTACGAATAAAACTTTGATATTGCTTTAACACATCTGTGTACTTCTTATCACCGTAAAGCAAGACATAAAATACTGATTGAAGCAGAGCTTATAAAAAGTGTTTTAAGCTGTTCATAAAAACCAATTTCTCTCTCTGAAATTCAGATAACAGGGTTCCTACCGTTCTCCACAAGATTAAAACAATAAAAAAGAAAAATGTTTACTTTCTTAAACCCATCCTTCTACCTCTCCTTGGACCCCATTTTATTCTCACCCATTATTTTGATCCCTTCTTTCTTTTCCTTGCTTTCATCCATCCTTCTACCCTAACTCACCTCATTCCATGTATCCGTCTCCTCTCTCTTGTTAATCCGTGCAGAAATACTTGTTCTGATGAGTGGATGTATTGAGATTCACTGCAGGATTTATGGCTTTAGGTCATCTCAACAAAATTCTAGTTGTATTCTCTGCCATATCTGTTCATTAAAGTATGACATTAACATATAACAGAAAGACACATGGAGTAAACCATGAAAAATGACAATTGCTTGTCATGTATTAACAGTATTTTTTAAAAGCAAATATATCCCACTGGGGGAGATGTCCCTTGTTTTTAACTGATCTGTTGGAGATCTAAAAGTGCTGCCACCTGCTGTCAGTGTCAAAATCCATTGTTTAGTTTTAGACAGCAGGGGGCAGCACAGATCTGTTGCTCTGAAGAATCTGGTCTGGCTGGAGAGAAAGAGAAACAAGCAAGGAGCAGTTTTCCTTCTCCACTCATGAACGATTTGTTCCAGTGATGTTTTGGTTTTTCAATGAGAAGGTTCTTAAATTATAATACATCTTTATTTTATTTTTTTTTTTTTAAAAGCATACTTTTATTTGAGTACGTATGAGACCAAGCATGACGTGGCAACAAAACTCTGACGATTTCCTTAATGTTATCCTCTAAATGTTCATGTTTGTCCTATTTTCTTTCTGGACATCTCCCCCCATGCACGAGCACGGCTGTGTTTTCGCCAGAGAAACAACCATCAAACACAGGCGCTGCAGCCAACCACAAACTGCCCCATTCTCCTTCCTGCCTCCTTCCCATTCACGGGCCCTTTTGTATGGGTGTCTGTCAGCGGCGTTGTCTGGAGGCAGGCCTCCTTTGTGTGGAACCACGGCTCCTTATTGACACAAGGCCCCCGGTGCTTCGTGTTCCCATGGCCCCCCGGCCTACGATGGACGGAAGGCTGAAATCGGAGCCCCGGACCTGGGGAGAGTTTGTTTGCACTCCCCTTTTCTCTTTCTCCCCCGGTGCTCCTGTAGTTTGTGTCCACAGGGCTGGGTGGCAGCTTGGAGCAAGTGTGTGTTTACCGCTAGGGGATGTTTAGTTCTGCGTGTGCATGCAGTTTGTTTGAAACTTAAATAAAGTGAGAAGACGGCTAATCGTATGGTCACAGCTGCAGGGAAAGGCGGCCGCCACCCACTGTGCTGGTATGCAGTATATATGTATGTGCAGACGTGTCTCCGGCCTCTCCCTTACGCTGATCCTACGCCGTTCTCATGAACCCCCTAAAAGTGACCGCACTTGCGTCGAGGGGATGGCGAACGTTAAATCTGATCGTTACTACCTGATAACTGCTATCCTCTCTGTGACCTGCCGTAACCTCTTCACGGTGGATGCAGGTCTCAGCATGTCTCACTTTTCTCAGCATTCCTGTTTATGAAACAAGACTTGTTACATTTTGATTGTTTTTCTGAATTCCTGACCGTCTGTTGTGACGATAAGGCTACCTAATGTGTTCAAGAATTACTTAGAAAGGATAAACGGGATCTTGCAGCCTCAGCAGCTGACATTCCAAAGTAACATCAGATCTAGGAGTGACAGATCATCAAGCTTAAAGGAATGTGGTGGATTTCCTAATGGTTTTGCTCAGGAACCAGACTATTATTAGTAATAAGAGGCCATTTCATATGTTGTACCACATGAAAATGTGTGCATATGAGACATAAGCTTTCAAGGGAAATCTTTATTTGCAGTTTTTCGATGCAGACATTTGTTAACATTCCCTGCTCATGTTTCTTTCATGGAGCTAAAAATATATCAGACTAAGTGATTATGAAAGGAACACAACACAAAAATCACCTCAGATGTATAAAAAACTTTGTCCTTTCTCCGTTTGGCTGTGCCATCCTGGCAGGAGAGTGGAAAATAAACACATACTTTCACGCTGACAGGAAGATTTTAGTGTGTGAAAACAAAAAGGGTGATTATGAGATAGAGTTTACTTGTGTGTATTTTTCTGTTCTCTCTCAGAGTTTGCTAACACCAGGCATGCAGACATAGTCAAACACTTCAGGATTGCTTGTTCCAGACATAAACCCATCGCTCCCCTCGCCGGGCTGATGGAGATTTCTTGTTTGTATCTTTTTATAGCGACACTTATCTATATGTCATTAAGTCGGTAGACTCTATCTCTCACACATGCACAACGTTGTGTCGCATTTAGAGTCGGGCCTGGGTTTCTCTGATGTTTTCCACGTGTGTTCCTCGGGGGTCGGCCTGCATCTGCTCAGCGGCGTGTGTTTGTTTACAAGCATCTGTTGGTCGGAGTGTGTGCCTGTCAGCGTGGGAGAGCCTGTTCACGTGAGGGTGCATACATACACACACACACACACACACACACACACCGTGTCATCCCAGCGTGTGTCCCTGTTGTGTCAGGAACAGCCACGTGTGTATGTGTGTGTGTGCACGAGTGTGTGTACACATGAAGGTGATGGTTCCCACAGCTCGGATCTAATTCGGCTGTAACTCAATCTCCGTGTGAGTGCCGCTCCTCCAGCGCTCTCCTCTCCCTCTGGAGTGAGTGTGTGTGCACTGGAGAAGTTTCCCCTCTCAGACCCCTCAGGATCGGTTTACCGTGTCAATGCCAGGAGCTTGACGGCAGTGGCGTGAAGTCACATCAACACACTCGGACATATATATTCACACCCATAAACGCGGCCGAGACTCCCCGTGACAGCCTTTCAGACATCTGCAGGATGATCCCGTTTCAACCGTGCGATTGTGTTCAGATTGTTTCCTGTGGAAGTGCTAAGGGCACAATCAACTTCTTCAGGCTTTATCAGACTACAGTCACTGAACACCAAGTCTGTTACTGGGATTGTATGTCAAAGACCAGAAAAACGGTGAATTATTGTAAAGTTAAAGTAAAATTTCCATGATTGCTTTACATTCATGTATCAAACTAAACTCTAAACACAGTCCCAGCTAATAAGAAGCATTGTCACAACATGATTCTGCCACTACTGTGGTTCACATTAGGGATGTCTTCAGGATGATGTGCAGACTTAATTTTCTTTAACATTTAACGGTTTATTTATACACTTTAAATTTCAGTTTTAAGTCTCATTTCTTAAAATCTCCTCTTCCACTTTTTCCTGACTCGGCCATGAGACAAGCTTGTTCCATACATGGGCAATTTCTAGATTTTTAAAGTAAACATAAATAACTATAAATAAATAAGACTAAATTATTTGCATTAGAGGATATTCAGTTAAATTTGTAACTTTCGAAGATAACGTACTGTGAATTTTTTGGGAGTAATCTCAGTACAGGGGGGCTTTTGAATGTAAAAATGTTGAAAAGCAAGTGTGTCGGGTTCCCCCCCCCCCAATCAACAGTAATGCACTACTTGGCGTTTAGCAAATAGTCCAACATATTAAATCCCAACCAAAATAAATATCAAAGTTTTGGTTGTAAGGTGACCGATTGTGTAAAGATTGAAGCGATATAAATGCTTGGCAAGGCGGTGAATCATAAACTTCACTTCTACTTGAATTGTCTTCTTTTGTTAGTTACACTGTTCACCACTATTGGCCAGACTGTGAATACTTCATTTAGAAAGGCTTTATAGGGCAGATTTTATAGTAGATTAAATTATCCCTGTTGCTCACAGAATTACATTTTAAGGCTAATTCATCATTGATTCAATTAAATTAATTTAACTATAAATTAATTTAAGTCACATAACAGTGCTGTCCAGTGCTTAACTTGGCTGGACGCATGGATGGATGAATGGATGGATGGATGGATGGATGGATGGATGGATGGATGGATGGATGGATGGATGGATGGATGGCATGGATGGATGGATGGATGGATGGATGGATGGATGGATGGATGGATCTAAATACTCAGCTGGCTTAGTCAAAAACAGATCTTCATTATGCTGTACAATTTATTCTTACTGATCAAACTGGTTCTCTTTACCATTCTATTTAAAACTGATCTTCATTATCGATTAAAATGACTACAGGTCCTTTTTTGGGAAGTATCTTCTGATTTTTGATTTTTTTTAAAACTTTTTGTCTTATCTTTAAAACATAGCATAATAAATTTAATATTTGACATGTAGTGATGGTAGTGACTACAAGTGTGTTAAAGTATACATTAATGTATGTGTTTGAACCTCTATTAAAAGGATTTTAAAAGGATTACTAAAACCATGTTTTAGTTTAAACCCAAGCATGATGTAGCGAAATTTTCTTATTTTTTAATTTTCTTCCCTTTCCAATTACAATCACCTAAATAATCATGTTTTGCTTATTCAATGTATAACATTAAAAAGTACTGCTAGTACAACTACTACAGCTACTACTAATAATAGGAATAATTAAAATTTAGATTATAGAATTTTATGGTAAAAAAACATTTTACCAGTTCCTATTTGCCAGCAGATCTCAGTCATTTGCACTCATTTCTTACAATCGTGTTTTACCCAGATTATAAATAATCAGATCTATAAATAAATGTAAATCACAAAAATTAACATACTTCTTTTAAATGAAAAATTAACAAACACTTAAATTTTCTTGTAATAACTTTATTTGAAACTGGTGAAATCAAAACAAGTCTCTTAATTTGGGTTTTACATTTCATACGTGAGGATCTGCTGCTTCTTTTCAAAAGTTTAAAAAACCTAGGACATGTTAGCAACAAGCTCAACATCCGAGCTGGACACTCAACAACAGCTGAAGGAGTTGAGTGTTTCCTTCGGCCTGCCGAGGAAACGAGGTAAGGAGGCAAGGAGAGATGCAGGGAAGGACGGAGGAGACGGCTTTAGACAGAAAACAAATTCAACTAGATGTGAACGAGTGTGGGAGCACCGTGTGTGTGTTGGTGTGTCTGTGTTTGTGTGCATTGGAGATGAGGGATCTGGCCGGCTGGGTGGGAGTCAGTGAAAGTCTATGTTTGGGAGCAGTGAGAACATGTCAGTGTGTTTGTGTGGAAACAAAAAGTGTTGTGTGTGCGCACAGTTATGAATGCAAATACAGCAGGGCTTGGAGAGTTTCAGTGTTCAAGTGTTTATGCGATGCGAACGGCGCTTTATGGTTTTATTGCTGTATTCATCAAGGTTTGTTTGTGTGTTAGTTTCTGTTGCACACATAGCAGAAGGAATGCTTGTTTGCTACAGATGTCCTGCCAGGCCTGTGGGGGCAACACATGCAAGCCAATAATTATACCAACAATTGGTTGTTTATTCCAATTAATAAGATAGTTTAATGATAAAAATGAAAATACCAAAAAAAACTAATAACAAAACTAATAATAATACTTGGCACAAATAGGGTATAAGAAGAAAATATAATTAAACTTTATCAGCATGGTACTGTAGAACAGTTATTCCAGATTCAAGACTCCATTTATTTTTATAGCGCCAATTTATAACACAAGTTGTCATAAATAAATCATAAACAAATCAGTCAAAAAAGTTTCTGTGGAAACCCAACAGATTGCATCGAGTCGTTGACTTGCAGCTTTCACTCCTCCTGGATCTGAAAGCTGAAACGATAGGTTGCTGAGCATGCATGTGGCGACAATGGAGAGAAAAACTTCCCTTTCACAGGAAGAAACCTCCAGCAGAATCCGGCTCTCTACGAGCAGCTGTCTCCATCGCGATATTTAAGGTGACAGAAGACGAATGGATGCAGAAGCAAACTGAAAAAAAAGTGCTTTTTTAAGACCTGTTGTTATTTATAAGTATAAGCTTTATCAGCAACACACATGTATTCCCACATTCAAATAAAAAGTTAATTTATAACAACATTAATGACAACAACAACAACAAACAAATAATAATAATAATAGGAATAATAATGTATGTATACATATTATATGGCTATATTCATATTTTAAATTACCATTATTATTATCACTGGTGCTATTATATATGTATTCTTAGTTTTTAATATTAAGTCAATTATATATATATATATATATATATATATATATATATATATATATATATATATATATATATATATATATATATATATATATATATA
>JAVLVB010000813.1:720441-741691 GCA_032876305.1 Orestias chungarensis
TTCCAGGTTCTGACGAAAGGAAGAAACCCTAAAAATCTTTTTAGCAACATCTGTCTATGTCAGGGAGCAACCAGGGGAGTTTCTGAACCCAAAGGGAGCCCTGATGTTATTAAATAGCTAATATTAGCTAATATTGGTTATTAGCTATTATTTTTAGGTAATATTAAATAGATTGATAAAGATTATGAAATGGTTAATCGTTTTAGCTGCATCCTTTTAATATAAGATCTTAACTAAGCTTTGAAGTTGATTGGATTTTCCACTTTTCTTTATATATATATGTATTATATAGTAAATAATTACTAGTATGTAGGATAGGATTGAACAAAGCCTTGGGATGGGACTGAAATGAACTTCTGTGTTTTCTGTCACTAAATAAGTGAAAAACTGACTGGACAATGGTTTCCTTCATGGGATACTGGCGTCACTCTTGCTCACCAGCTTCTCCTTTTGGTTTCAAAGGTTTGTACAAGAAGAATCCATTTTACAATGCATTTACAATGCAAATATTTAGTCTCTTATCACTATCAGGACATGAATGCTAATTATTCTCAAACACTGTTGATTATCGGTATATCTCTGACACAGACGCTCTTTTTTGATACATATACATACCACCAATGCAGTCCAGATAGGTGTTTATCAATCAGAACGACTCTCAAACAAATCCAAGACGATATTTTTGTTTGTGAAGTGAGCGAAGAATTGATAGACAAGATGTCTCCCTGCGCTCTGTGTACAAATATGACACAAATCCCTACATCCTGGTCTGTTGTGGGCAGCGCTGTTGCAGCTAACAATGACAAGAGCCAACATGTCTGCTTGACTGGTTTTTCAAAGACCTACTAAAGAGATCCTTGTCCAGCCTCGCTGGCTGCCAATTGTGTTTGTGTGAGAGAGCGATTTTGAATCCCCAGGCCCGGTTTCCCCCGGGTCACCAAGCCCTACATTCAGAACAGCGTTATCTGCATACCGCCACTTCCTGGTGCTGCTGCTCAGTTCAGAACCTTTTGAATGACTGAATAGAACAATCAAAGAAATAAAAGGTGCAGAACAGGCACGCAAAGAAACCACAAAGCCAATAGAAGTCATGGAATAATGTGAATCTGCTCCACAAACTGAATAAAAGCGTTGGTACAGAGCGGGTCTGAACTGTATCTCTGTCGCTGTGTAAATGCTTGCAATCTGCTAAATAGTCCCCTTTTACCTCTAATGGTAATGTTTATGTCACATAATTCAGCATTTTTTCAAAAATAAAAAAGGTTGCTAACAGTGATTTTAGCCACAGGATGCAAATGAAGTCCAACTATGATGGCTGTACTTTATTTCAGGTTGATCAGATTCACTAGAACTGATAGCAATTTTGAAATGAAGAATGGAATAAGAATATCCTTTATTTTCCCAAAGTGGGTAAATTGTTTTGTAACAGCAGCATTCACAGACAATATAAAAATAAATTAATAAAGCTGGAATGAAATATAAACAAAATGAAAAACAAGAGACTAAAATAAAAATAAATTGCATAAATACTGTTCAAAAAGAAGGCTAGAATTTAATCAAAAGTTGAGACAAGACGCTCTCTTTTTCTTATATGAGGAAACAGATAATAATGAATTTATTTTTAATTTGACCTGATTTGTAGAATGCATTATTAATGGTTGCACTTTGACCTGTCTCTCCTATCAGAGACGTGAGTCTTTGCAACTTCAGCTTTGAACTACATTACTGGTTGATCACATAAAATCCCAGTAAAATTACTTTAAATCAGTAATGGTACCAAGACAGACTAGGAAAAAAGTTTAGTTTGAGTCATAGCATCCAATTCTTATTCTTTTAAAGTGTCTCAGATTATATTTTGTATCCTCAGTCTTTGTCATACCCAAGAAAATTAGTAAATGATCAATCAACTAATCATTGTCTTGCTTTAGATATATTTCAAATAAAAATGTATTAGAATATCTTCTTTTCATATTCTGTCTTTTTTTTTTTAAATTTCTGACTATGAAAAATAGATATTATTTTTTACATTCAATCTTTAATTAGTTATTATATACTAAAAAATGTTTTATTAGAGATAAAGTTCAAACTCAAGACAAACTAAAACATTTAGGAAATGGGACATTTAAAAAAAACCTTAGTTTATTTGTCAAAAATTTAGAGAAATGACATGTTTATCTACTATTATAATTATTAACATTGTAATAAAATTATAAACAATATTCTTGTGTAGAAAGAGAAGTTTAAAAAGGTGTCATCTTCCATTGACACACTTCTTAATTCTGGTAGATATTTTTAGATTTAGATTAAGAGTTTTAAATAAACCAGACATTTTTTTATTAATTTAGCTGTGAAATGAAACAGATTCTGAAAAAATAATTTAATTTCCCCGTCGATGTTTGTCTCAAACATACAAAGTAAGGAAATTTACAACGCGTGTCCATGTCTTTCAGAATTTCTGGAAGATTTATGTTGAATGTTTTTTATTTCTTTCTTCAGAGAGACAAAGAAAAGAGAAACTTTCAACCACACACTGAGTCACTCGTTTATGTGTCAAAAGCTTGTTTCTACTCTGAGGTGTCTGATCCAGTCCAGCTGTTGTCATCATATTCTTGTATATTTTCCATTTTTATTTGTTTTATTTGTTTTTTATACCAAGAGGTTTCTTGAAATAAAACTTTGAGAGAGACCTGGTAAGACTAAATGGTCATGCTCATACAGTTCAAATGTAAAGAAAGTAATTTAAGAACATAATGAAATAAAAACATCCATGAACAATGATTAAAATTAATATATACGCATAATAATATTCATTAAACTAGCGTAAGAGTATTATAAGAAAAGCATTTTCAATGTTAAGTTAAACTGTTTGCAATATCCGTGTAATTTTGCCTACCAACCCCTCTTTCCACATACTAGCGAGAATATTTGATTTTAGATAAGGAATAATTGGACGGATGCATGGCTGGATGGATGAAATATGTATATTTGTTGTTTATTTATAGCTAATATTAATTTTAATGTGTGATTCTTGTTGTCCATCACTTTGCTGATAAAACATTATGTAAAATATCACCTGCACGGCGTTCTCAGTTTTTTCAGTTTTTATCATTTCACATAGTTTTGTAAAAACCAAAAAATAAATATACATTGTTTTCTATGCATTTTGTATTCCAAATAAGAATGTGTCGAACACAATTAGCGGCACATTTATGAAAGATTTTGAAAATAAATTAACTTTGCTGAAGCGGTTCTTTTGACATTATTAAAATAAAAATAAAAAAATACTATACTTTAGGGGTTAAAACTTAGCACCAAACAACACAAGAGAAAACATGAAAAGATCAAAACTCATAAACTGGAGCTAACATTAATTAAGACTATTGGAACATTTTTCCTTTGATAGATAAAAAGATAAATAAACCAAAGTAGTGAAAACAAAAAACAAGTTACAGCAAATTAGCACAAGTCCCTAATACCAGAGTTGTCATGATTTATCTATAGGACACTTTCCGGACCATAAGTTTTCCCTCACCTCCTCTGTTTGGCAAACATATTTTACAAAAAATGTCCAAAGAGGAAGATAATGAAGCTGGTGCATGAAAATGTCAAATCCAAGATCTCGTCCTCATTTAAATGTTAAACCAAAACCTTTGTGTCTGGATGTGAAGTGCTGATGGATGCAGATGAAGGACAGCCAGGGGCTCGAAGTTTAAGCAGGAATAATTAATAAAGAGATAATAGTAAAATACAGAATACATGGGAGAGCAGGAATGACACAGGGACCAAGAAACATAAGGAAACGGGAAAAAAACAGGTAGAGCAAAACAAGGATTGAGCAGGGAGAGACAGAGACAGAGGAGCTTAAATGGTAGGAAGGTAATTTACTGAACAAGAACAGGTGGCTGATTAGGACCAGGCAAGCAGGATCAGAGAGAATGTATATAAAATTATAATAAGACAAGAATGAACTAATATAAATGTGAAACAAGCCTGGTTAAATTATAATACAGCATGACTGAGTCAGACAATTCATAAAACCGAAAACAACTGGAATCCAGAAAAAGAGAGCTGTAAAGAAATAAATGTTCGAATGTGAATTAACTGAAGCAGCACTGCACAGAAAGCTATCTTATACAAAAAAAAATATTTAGTGTCATTTTCATTTCACATTTTATTACATAAATATCTAATTAATGCAGAAGATTCAATTTGCCTAATGTTTTGTTATATTCGTTCTAAACTTGAGTTTCAAATTTCCAGCCTCACTTCCATTTTATGACCAAATAAGAAAAACCAAATCAGTTTTTTTGATGTTCTTACAGTTGTAAACACTTGTAATTACAATAGGAAATTGATAAAGATGGAGATTTTCGTACATTTTTATAGAGTAACCAGCACATGTTTTAAAAAAAAAGTGTGGGGAAAAACAGCAAACTTGTAGAAGTTCTGAAAGTCTACACGCATTTGTTTGAACATACGGTCCCAAACACAGACATGAAACATACCCAGAAACAAGAACACGCAAACCGTCACGACAACTGTTTTCCCTTATCACGCCTGTCCCAACCCTTCCCTTACATTATCACACAGCCTGAGGCAGAACTTCCTATCCCCCCATGATCGTCCATTTACCATTCAGTTCCGTGTTATCAATTACCACCATCGCCGCCACTATTACCCCTCGACGTTTCCACTTCAAAGGCCGCATCAAAGCTCTCTCATCAGGGAGAAATTTCACATGGGATGGGGACTTTATTTTGAACTTTTCTCGTGCAAAAAAACTCCCATCATAGATAACTGTTTTAACTTGGGCATTAGTTTTCATTCCAAAATCACTTATCCGTGGTTAGAAAGTGCGCACCGCCCTCCTTAGTACAAAAGATAGAGAGAAACATCTTCGGGTTTGTTTTCGATATTTTTATGTTTTCATGAAAATTTACGTATTTTGATTTAGGAAACTAAGCCCTATTAAAAATGAATTAATTCACAGGAAACACTGATTATTTTTTTTTCATAGCTTATTTACGTATTTAACAAATAATCATCCTTACAGATTTCATCATTGCTTTTCAATGTTCCTAACAGTATAATCTGGTATTATAGTTGCTGAACAAACTGAAACAATTGTGAGACAATGTTAAACTTTTAAGGGGCAAATGTTTGTTTCTCCCAGATATGCTTATGTTTAAGCTCCCTTTAATTATTGAAAAAATAAAAGTAAAACATAGTAACATGTTTATTTCAAACAGGCTATCTCAGACTCTGGATGTGTTGGCTGCTCCAGTGGCGTGGCAAGAGCCTTTTGGGGCTCCAAGAAAGAAATACCTTGGGCCCCTCACCCCACCCATGCACACCCAAGAAAAGGTTTTTGCACACACGAATGCACAATTTCTGGGACATTTGAAATGAGTCCTGAAAAGAAATATAGATTAGTGTTTCTCAAAGGGAAGTCCAGGGACTAGTAGAAGTCCATGAAAGCCCAGGTATATCATTTATCAATGTTATAAATAATTTGACACCAACAAGATATCTAAAGTATGAAATATGAAACTTTAGTACAAAAGTGCACTGCATATTATTATTCAAGTATAAGAAACTATAAATCTGAATAAATGAGTAAACAACTAGCCATATAAGGCCACATAAAAAAAAAGAACATTTGCACTATGCAGATAAAACAATTAAATAGTGGGGATAAATAATATCAAATAAAATAAACAATGCAAAATTACCAGGATAACCACATGCCTTCTGGTCTAAAAATAATGCTTGTCAAAGCTCTGTCACAAGGTCATCCAGATCCAAAGATATTCTCACATTGGACTATGGAAATGAGAACAAGTCCAGCGAGCTTCTCCCGAGACATGAATGACCTAAGGCAGTTTTTAATGAGTTTTAAAGCGAAGAATATGTTTTTCTCTGAGAGAAACATATTAGGTCATATTAAGTTATGTTTTCTATTCTACATATTGTCTTTTATTTCAAGATAAGAAATTGTTTATTAGTTTTATAGCTGAGAAATGTGTGCATTAAAGCAGCATCACAATAGCTTATCAAGTCATTAATTTCAATGATCGTTTGAAAACAAATTAATATAAACGACTGGATACCAGTGAAATACTGATTATTTTAATGCCAATATTAACAACTTGGGTCATTCTTATAATAAACATAAATAAATTATTGCGCAAACAAGTTGAGAACCAAACTGGAAACAACTAACTTTTTCTCGACAGTGATTTGCTGGCTGGTGTGGCGCCCTGTTGCCCTCTATTGGCCAGCCGCCACTGATTATGACAGTTTAACTAATAACTTAAAAAAGTAAAAGAAAACAAGAAAAAACATATACATTTATACACCGTTTTTTGTTCTTGTTTTGTACTCATACATACTGCCAAATAAAAACATTATTCAGCAACACCTCCTGTTTTAGGTCACATTTCATTGCCAAAG
The DNA here is from genome assembly GCA_032876305.1 of Orestias chungarensis. NCBI lineage: Eukaryota > Metazoa > Chordata > Actinopteri > Cyprinodontiformes > Cyprinodontidae > Orestias > Orestias chungarensis. The sequence continues at coordinate 726,895 of JAVLVB010000813.1, forward strand.
TAATATATAGTTAAAAGTGCATCCATACCAAGATTACGCTGTCTTTTTAATGATATGTGTCGCAGAGACAAATGTGATCTCGGGTAAATTAGGTAAAATGAACTTCTGCATCATTAGTAGTATCATCATATATGAGTGCCTGAAGCTGAAAGGCCTTTCATTAAGGACGAGAACACCACCAGAAAGGCAGAATACAGCTTGGAAATGCACAATTTAATATCCCTATGGTCAGAGGTCTGCAGGTTTGAGAACAAACTACCATCTATGACGTATGGGGCTTGTAGCATCGTAGCCTTGGGTTGTATTGTTGCAGATGGAAATGGTGAAATTAGAAAATACATAAATCCGTCCATGCGTAAATGTTGTTATATAATTTGGACATATTGATGCTGCAAAGTGGATGAGAAACAGAAAGTTGAAGTTTATGTGCCAACTGATCTTCCAAAGTACAAAATCAAATAAAAACACGCATAAATAATTTTTGCAAATAGGAAAATATTTTATTATATTCAGTAGAATACTTTATGAGTGTTATAAGAAAAACATTTACACAGTATTAAAAAAAGAAATTCTACCTTTTACTCAGTAATTTTGTGACATTCTCAGTTTTTCTCAGCATTCTAATGTTTTTGCTCATCCTAACTATAACCTAAAGAGCGAAACGTTGGTCTTGCTGAATATCAGAAAGGGGAAAAAGATAACTTCCGTATAGATCAAAGGAGCAGGCCGAGGGAGGAAGTTATATAATAAACATCTCAAAATTTATACATTTAACATCACTGGGTTGAGTTTAAGGCAATGTTACAGTCAAATTTAGATGGCTTTAAGACTAAATGGTAAATATTATTCATAAGTAAATCTAGAACAGTCTTCCTGAACATGTAAGACTAGCCTCCACATGTCAACAAGACAGATTTTATTAAGTTATACCTGGAGGATGAAGGAGTTCATCTAATTTCAGGGTTCATGCGTCTGGAGTAACATGGCAGACAGGGAGGAGACCATGGAACCACTAAAGATGAACTTAGGGCAGTAAACGAAAATACGTTTTCAAACATTACACGCGTAATTCAGAAAGCAATTTTTATGACGACCCCGTGGACAAAATCCTTAAAAGGACAAAGGATGTGTTAAGATTTCAGTCGATGTAGCAAACAGTCACTCATGCATAACTCATGTTATTCTTGGAGGATATATTAGAAGGACCTATGCTAATATTCATTGCTGTTCTTTGAGTCAACATCATCTTCAGAAATACGAAAGGAATACCACAGCAGAGTCTTGAGAGGGATAAAGGAGCAGATTTAGACCGGAGTTTCTGCATCTTGAGAGATCAACCCCAAGACTGTTGCTCATTCGTGGATTACTATTTTTGTTGCATCTGGGAACTTTTGGGTTGCCAGTTCGAGGACTATTCTTAGGTTACTGGAATATCTCCAGCAGTTAAGGGTTGGCGGAGTTTAACAGGTTTTTCATCTAATTCCCGAATCGATTATCTCAGGACAGGAGTGCCAGGATTATGCGAATTCCCTCTCGTTGCCTCTTTTTAAATTTAGCTCATCAGAGGTTACAGTTTATTAAACACAATTAGGAGATTTTGAAATGTTATTTATTTTTTTCTAAACTTCTGAATTAAACTGTGATTTACCTGCTGAGCTTTAAAACTTAAAGAGCAATCAAAATTCCCTTTGAAGTGTGGACCTTCAAATTACAAGTGTCATTTCTATGGGTACTTCACAATAAATGTAAAAAGTCTTGGTGCTTGTGTTCAACAGTTTTGTTCATTGGTAGCTTTGCTGTTTGCTCTCCAAACAACTAAAATAATCCAGCCTGATTCTAGGTGCCAGTTGTACGAGAGGAGACTTTGCTGTGACCGGCGGTTCCTAGTTGGCCACTGGACGACTGAGTCGGACCAGACTTTCGGCCTGAAAAGATATGGGATGCTAAGATAGAAATGCAGTGAAAACTTGATAAATGAGTGAGAAAATAGACTTCCTGGAGATCCGGCTTGGAAAGATTCAGCATTCACAGGAGTCAAGACGCTTTAAAAATACTTTAAAAAATACTTTAAAAAATACTTTATTTATTCCTATGGGAAATTAAATATAAAAAAAGGAAGCAAGTGTATGAGCTGCCTGCCGGTGAGATTGCCAACAACAACAAGAAAAGAGGCTGTTCTACATTATAAAACCTTAAGAGAGTATTGTGTGGCGCACCTCGTAACTCAAAGTTGCTTTGAGCAACAACAACCAAACATAGGCTACTGTAAGTATTTAAACTTTAAAAATAGTGTGCGGCACACCGGAAGTAGAAACAGAAAAAATTACTAATGGAAATGATGCTATTAAACTGTCATATTTGTTTTTAATCTTGCTTTTTAATGTTGTTCCCTTCTTTCTTAATGTTATGCTCCTCAATTGTCATTTTTAATCTTTATATAAAGAACTTGCTCATAAATTACAAATGAATTTGCCATACCTTGCTTAGACCAGAAGCTAGTTTTGATATTTGTTTGTAGCCTGAAGCAAGGGTTTCCTTTGTCTGTTGGTCAAAAGCTTTTTTAAATCATGCACCAAAAAAAAAAAGCCTTTGAGTATAGTGGGGTGAGGCGGGTGGCTTTATGTGGGTTGATATAATGTGGACAGCCACTTTAAGCCACATTTAACCATCATCTGGGTGCACACAGACAGGCGTGAAGTGCTGTCCTTGTGTGTCTCCTGCTGTGTCTGTCAGGATGTGTGTGATGTTTAAGCAGGGGGGTAATTATGTCAATTATACTGTCGTCATGCGTACACACACACACACACACACACACACACACACACACACACACACACACACACACACACACACACACACGCACACACACACACACACACACACACACACACACACACACACACACACACACACACACACACACACACACACACACACACACACACACACACACACACACAGAGGCCTGCCTGTGCTCTCCATTTGTTCCCTTTTGAAATATTAATCACAGTCAGCTGCAGGTCTGACAGGGAAAGGATGCTGAACATGAGGCTTTCCGCACCACACGCAGTCACATTCGCATGTAAACTTGCATCTCAGAGACACATATGTACACACACACACACACACACACACACACACACACACACACACACACACACACACACACACACACACACACACACACACACACACACACACTGGCTGAAAGTCTCAAGGCAATCTTCAGCCTCTCTCGCCTGTGCATCTGTGACCGTTAGGCCACCAGCTGTCAGAAGGATTAGAAACAATCGAAAGATGGTTCTGGAGGTCAACGCGTCCTTTGACCCCGGGACTATGCATTCTTTTATTTTTCTACAGTAACCAGACAAGTTTTTTTGGGTCCCAGAACATAGTGTCATTGGGTATGATCTGAATTTATCTCTCGGGTTCTAAAAGCTTTTGTTACACTTTAATCATATCATTGTTTCATATTTATAGATTGCTTTTACCTCGCCTTAGTTTTAATCTGACTGGAAATATGTGCTAGTTTTGTTCAAAATTTATTTTCCTGGATGAATTTATTTGACATTTAAGTATCAGTAAAAATCCTACATGTTTGAAAGCTTCAGTTTATAAACAAAAAAAAATAACATATAGCTAATAGTTAATAAAAATTAATATGGATTCTGGTTCTTTAAAAGAAAAATGCAACACATTCCATATTGTTATTAAGAAAAAATAGATTTTTAAAATGTTATTATTAACTAAATATTTGAAGTTTTTTTAAAATACTGTTTACCTTGGGTGGTAATGAGTTTATAGGGTGTCATATATCGAGATATTTTAGAAACACAACAAAAAACTAAATAATTTTTAACTTACAGGAGTGAGACCAAGTAAAAAAAAAAAAAAAACATTCCCCACAAAGTATTTTCATTCCGATTTTTGTAAAATATAGTACAGACGTTTTTACACGAGGCACCAGCAGTGATACAATTAAGGAATATATTGAGTCAAACACGGATTACTCATTTTATCAGGGTCATTGTTTCCTCAAGTTTCCTCTAATCAAACTTTTCAGCATACAACTGAAGTTCAAAGGCATCATGTTTGGTGCAAATCCTATGAGTCGCAGAAAGATGAACATTGTTGTGGTTTTTAGTGCAAGTTAAAGCCACAGAGCCACAGTGGGCATGAGTGAAGTGGTTTTTGACATCATTCGGTTCTGTCAGGTACACATGGTTTCGCTTACGCTGGAATGAGACCATTCTGAAAGCTAAGAGATTAGAAATAGGCACTTCTGATTCTGATTGTGAGCTGGGAAAATCGTGATATTTGCTATTTCCTGTGCACGTTTGTCAGAATACCAACAAATAAAAATGAAGGCAAATAAAAAATGTTCACCCTTTCTGTCAAATGAAACAATATAGAAACATTAAAAAATAATAAGGCTTGCCACCTCTTTCAAAAGAAATAAGCTGCCAACTTGTTGTATTTGCAACATTGTCATGTTTGACATAATGTTAAGAGTATCTGTCTATAATTGTGGTTTGATTTCCGTTTATTTTATTAATAAGTATGTTCCGCTGCTGTTCTTTCTTCTTGTTTCGCTGTTCCTTATCCAATGATAATATCACTGGTGTATTTATTTATTTATATTTTATAGTAATCAGCTAAATTATAAAACCATGAAAGCATTAACAATGCTTAACATGTGCAACAACCATATTCAATTTAAATTCAGCATTGCCAAACATTTTGAGCATTTTTAATCTGGACTGTAAATATTGATATTCAAATCTTCTGTTCTCTTTTCAAAACATAGTTCACATGTAATGGTTTAAATCCAACAGAACATATTCTTCTAACAAAACATCCTTGTAGGTCCTCACAGCAAACTTTGCAAACTGACTATGATAAAGTCTAAATGCTATATTAAAAGAAGAAGTACGCGCAGTTTCATAAAACACCCATGTCTGATGTTCATTAACGACACTGTTAAATACGACTACAGTTGGAGGATGTATTTGCTCGCTTCCTCGTATTAAACCTTTTCAGAGACTTGAGTGAGGTGTGTAGATCGAGCCCTCATGTTGCTCCAAGTTAAATGGGAACAATCAGATTACATTTAAATCAAGGATCTAACCAATGTCCCGCTAATCCGTGGGGGGGCGGGGTGGTAGGTTGAGGGTGTTCTGGATACTTTACATTCCTACAGCAACTGAGGACTGTGAGAACATAAAGAAAAACGCTGAAACATTTCTAGGTCATAAATAGCCGTGTGTATGTGGGCAAATAAATCTGAGGAGAGTCGACCAGTGTGAAGCTGTTACCACAGCAACCCTTAGATACTGTAGGCCTTCTTTGAGATGTTTTTTTTGTGCACTTTGTCCATCCTCTGTGCCGTTAGTGCATCTTCTCATTAATGTGTAATCATAAACTATTGCTCAGGAAGGTCCGAACAGCTGACAGCGCTCACTTTCCCATGCTGCCTGGGATTAAAGGTCACCGCGCAGCTACGACTGCAGTTGTCACAGCACACAAGGCCTCTCCTGTGTGGCGATGCACGTTGCTGGGGGAAATTAGAGAACGTAAAACAGGCGGGCAACAGAAAAACCCTTGGAAAGAAGTTCAGACTTCATTAACTTTTTCACAGTTACAATACAGCCTGGGAGTTATTTTATTTTATATAACTCTGGAGGTTGTGCCTATGTTTTTTAATTATCTGCCTTTTTTTCATACTCCCAAAATAAATTAATTTGACTCCAGAGGTTGCCTTGTTACTAAACAGATATAAAAATAGCTTTTTAGTAAAGATCTATTTAGATAACTTTAATAAACAAACAGCATCACAAAGACCGAGAACACAGCAGACAGGTCAGGAATAAACATGCAAAATGTCTGAATCAGGGCTTTGGTTCTACCGCAATATCCCAAACATCAGACTTCAAACAGGGCACAGTTCAATCCATCATCTGACAAAGACTGTGGCCCAACTACAAATTTAACCAACCGAACCAGTGGTTTACTTAAAAAGTCTGCCCTGGCTAAGAAAAGGTTACTCATAGAAGCGGCCCATGAAAACTCTGGAGGAGCTGCAGGAATCCACGTATCATGTGGACCAGACTAAACTGTAGGCCATGTCAAGGCTTGCATGCTGATGTGTCACAAGTTACTCAGACTGACTTTGTCTGAATGAAATAAAGTCTTGGAAGTGTTACCACAGTTACATTTGTAAGTTTGTAAAAGTGTTAAATAAAGTGGTCTGGCAGCAGGTAACCACAATACTTTTCTGATTTGTATTTATTTAAGACAATTAAACACTTCATTGAACTAAATAAACTGAGCCACAGCTCCTTATCCAATAGTCCATATGTTGCACTTAATGTGGGATTCTGCTCCCCAACAATGAAGGCTTTGAGCTTATGAGTAGTCCTGGTGTTTATTTAGATTGACTAACATTCACCCTCTCACCTTCCTTGCTCTTGTATGCGCTTCTGGCATTCGGATTTCACAACTTCCTGTTTTTCAATTCACTCAAAAATACCCCCAGCCTTTATTTGTTTGTCTTGCCAGCTCTGTTTTGTGATCACATCTCAACTTTGAGGATACATAAAAAAAAAAACAACCTAACCCTTGAAAGCCCTGAAAGCGCGCGTCAGAAACCGTTTTGACACTGAGCACTTGAACTCTTTTCATTTCTCTTTTCGGTCCATTTGGGTGAGATCTAAACACTGAGGGATAAACCTATGCAGGTGCGAGCAGGGTTTCATCGGCCAGGTGGATAGCTGCGTGTGGATGATGCATAGGTTGAGGGTTACGCCTCTCTTTATCCTTCGTTAAGCTCCTCCGGGATTCGGGAGCAATGTGTCGCAGCTTTTGATGTCACTTTTCCACCCTACAGATAAAACATCAAGCTCTTTTGTTGGTGCACACAGGATCTTGAAAGAGGCTAAAAATGTTTTCCTTGGACCAGAGTTCTGATGAAAATGTACATTGCTCTGGGCAGTGTTTGACTCATTAAAATAATTGCTCAACCGTAATACAGCCTTTGATAACGTGTTGCGACAAAAGGAAAATTGTGCTGCTGTCTGAACACATGATTTATCTCTTTATCAAAGCCCGGCTCTGATGGACAGCTGTCTTTTTGGTAGCTAAGCTCCACCACATGCCAGAGCGAACAGGGGATTGTTACTTTTGCAGGGAGGCGGCTTCGGAGTCTAAACGCTTTGGTGTTAAACTGTGCTGTAATCCCACGGTGTTTAACCATGATCCGACTGGATTTAGCCTGTTATAGCTGAGCAGCAGTGCAGGTGTCAACTGATTAGACCTGGGATTCACACACATCATAAAAGTGGAAGAGAGAGATGGGGTTGAAGCAGAAGTGAATGCTTTTTCTTCCACTCTTCTTTTTTTCCTCTCTGCAGTAAAACACAAAATCCAACAAAAGTATTTAGCTGGAAGTCTTAGCTGAATTGCGTCTAGTAAATTGAAACATTTTTGTAATTGTTTATACCCATGGATTCCTACCATTCTCATTTTAGAAGCTTTACGTGACTTGTGTATTATTTGCTTCCCTTAAACTCTTTTAATCTTTTACAACCTGCACTATCATACAAGAGTTGCTTTATTGTAAAGTGGAAGCTAACTGTAAAATTTTCTACATTCTTCTAAATAGTTTCAACCCAATTAACTCAGATACCTGTAAATAAAAAGTTTTGCAACTAACTTAAAAATGCTGTGGGAGTTACAGAGTTAACATCAGTCTGATGAGAGAAAACCTACAGTAAACCATAGTAGTGGCAGCATCATGCTGTAGGGTGGATTTAAAAATGTATAAATATTTATGTAACCCTGTTATTGTTTCTTGTATAAATGAAAACACGCAAATAAAGCACTGTACAAAAGAGGTGCCAAAGTTACAACAACCTCTGCGGCAAGATATGCATTAATTTCTGTCACTTTTCATGGACTAAACCAAAAAAAAGAGAGAAAAAAATTGTTTTGTTGTTATGCACCAACTTAAAAATGGTTCATCCCTTCATTTTTGGACTGAAAGAAGTTAGAAAAATCACGCAAAAAAATTATTGCTCCAGATTGTTTTGAAGAGTTACAAGACAGTCTCGCTTTGGGAAAAGGAAATTCAAATTATTTAGACAGCACTGTTTTTCCTCAACACAAACAAATCCCTGGTATGTTGCAATGTTGGAGTCCTATCTAAATAGTGGAAAAGTTTGTGTCAGTGTCCCAGAAACAAGGAAATATAATAAAGTTTCATGCAAGACAACCCCCTCAAAAAATATTTAAAAAAAGCATAACCATTAATTTTACTGAACAAATGATTGTTTTCATGAAATATGTAAACAGATGGTCATAAAACGCTTAGTGTGTAATTTTTATTAATTGAATCAAGAACAGTTTTCTTAACGCATTCAGTCTTACACTGTTTTCTGTATGCCGTTGTTCTTTGGTTTCTGAATAAGTAAGAAGATTTTAATCCTTGGACAATCCAGAAAATCTCCTGCTAGTAGTTATTATATATTGGTGTCATGCAAGGAAGTTTCTACCTTTTTATTTTATTATGGAAAATTGCTTTGGATCATAACTGGCCACTAAGAAGAAGACTTAGCTCATGTTAGGGTGAAATAATCAGCTACATATGAATGAAATAATCAGCAACCGTATACAACAAAACTACACAGCTTAAAATCAAAAAAATATTTTAAAAAAAACATTGAAAACAGTTCAGACATATATCACAACAATATAAATAAAGCTCTACCAGCTAGAATGTATTTAATCCAAATTGAAAAACACAAGAGAACTTGTCATCCAAACTCAGTATTGTCTTCTTTATTGTGTTACTTTTCTTTTGTCTACAGATTAAATTTACTGTTATGTTTTACAAAATCTTCTCATATTCTACCTCTCCACGCAGGCCATTATTGTGTCCTGTTTGGTTGATTATAGATGCTAAATTTTAAGATGTCATATTAGAAAAATATCTATTATTTTAAAGATTTCTAAAGTGTGCATGAATAATTTACAGCAACACAATGACATTATAACCAGTAAAAAATGTAACCTTTTTGCACAAAGTATTTCATAATTGAAGATAGCTGTGGAGGCAAAGAGGGAATAACAGTGAGACCAAAAGGTAAACGAAGGAGACAAGGGCAGAAGACAAGACAAACATCTGTTTCCTGCTGCTTTGAGTTTGTGTTTAAGAACGATAATCCCGTGTTATGACGCTGACAGAGGCTGTCGCTCCCTTCTTTGCTGCAGGTTGATGGGTGAGTCAGACAAGGTGGATAACAAAGCAACGGGGAGGAACCTGCGACGATTTCACTTTCATCATGTGGAAACTGGAGACGGTGGCTGGAGCCCCTGCAGACTGCTGACTGACAGCATGCACTAAAATGAGACACTGAAGCTAACCACAAATGTATTTTTTTCGTGTGTAAACTTTACATTATGCATATTACACTGTTCTTAATACAATAAGATAAAATAACAACTGTCTATCTAAACTATTTCTAACTCCAATTATCCCTGTTGCTGGTGTAGATTTTCTTATGACACTTTTGTTTTACTTGACTTTACTTGATTAGTAGTGAGTTATGATTATTTTAAAGTGCATAACTGGAATAAAAAACTTTTTTTTCAAGAAATTAACTTTATTGAGATGCACCTGCAAAACAAAAATAATCATTAGTTTTCTATTTTAGTGTATTTTTGACAGTTTACATCAATATACCAGAGAGCAACGTACAAAGTCAAAGCATCCAAGTTTTCCAGAAGGAACCACCGCACAAACTTTCTCAGGATCTCTTGCAGAAATCTCACAGAGGTAAGAGAATAAAACTTTGAGTCTGCAGCTTTTTTTTTTTTTTTGTTGTTATCGTTGTTGGAGAAACACAGGCATTTTAAAAGAGGGGCCTTCCCGAGGTGGTTTGTAAAATGCACACAAGCAGATTCACTTTGGTGCGTCATGGTCAAGCTTGTCTTGTGGAAAACATTGTCACATGGGCGACACGCTTATGGCCTCGGGGCCAACTCACTCTAACGTCCAGATGAAGAGATTAAGGGGTGTGGGATTCAGGAACAGTTTTTCCAAGCGTGTGTTTTGTTTTGGTGAGACATGCTCGGCTGTGGAAGAGCTCCGGCGACAGTAATTAGACGGTAATCGTTTATCAAAGTGTTCTCATCACCTACGTCCTGAACTCTCCAGCCTTCTAAGACTCCTGCAGTCCCCATCTCTGTATGTGTGCAACAGAGACTACACACTCCCCCTCTGTCCCCCTGTCTCCTCCTCTCAGCCAGTGAGTCTGGGACCCAAAGGAAAAGGCCAATTATAAAAAACCCCTCTCTTCATCTTTGTTCTGTGGGCATAAACCACTTCTTTGCTTTTTTGTTTTCATTCTTTCCCCTTCTTTGGCTTTTCGACATTCCTCGTCCATTCCCACCATCCCCACGCTCCACCCCGTTACTCATGCACACATGCAAGCTCACTCTTTTGACTCGAACCAACATTTTTCCCCCCCTAGTTTTGTAGGCGACAGTTCCCAAAGTCTTAAAATAGCCGCGGTGCTTCCTGGTCCTTCATCATCGCCATATCTTATCATTTTTGAAAGAAAAGCCGGGAGTGGCCGCTGTCAGATTGGCTGTTGTTGAATCAACAGCTTTATCCCAGCGCTAAAATGACAATGTCAAGCTGTTTTCTTTTCTTTAGATTTTCATTTTTGTAGACATCAATAGTTCAGACAATAAAAATCTAAAACGTCATGCCACAATTTTTTGACCAAACCTTCTCAGTTTATATTATGTCCACATCCTTGGAGAAGCATTTCACAGTTCTCTTTGGTTGGATTACATGTGTTTACATATGAGGAGGAAAACTTGAACTGGCGTTAAAGAAAACTTGGTATTATTTCAGGTTGAAACAGAAGAGAAACCGGTGAAATGAAAAGCAATATCCACTTGTATGAAGCTGCTTTTGCTGAAATGTAAAAACATAGAATCACACATGGATACTTTAGAGAAAAATATGAATCTGGTTTAATACCTGCACACTGAATCTGTTATTTAATTTGATCGAGGCGCTTAAACTGTAGAGATGTGCAGAGATGTAAATGTCTGTCTTGCTAAAGCACTCATAAATGATAATCTGATGTAAAAATCTGAAAAGTTTTGATTAATTTTTAGTCTAAAGTCCACAGTTTTAAGCATAGGTTTCAGCTGCAATCCTCCTGGTTATGTTTTTACCACCCTAATACATCTAGAAACTGAAATTTTACGCGTGTTGCAAATTAGCTTAAACTCAGTTGGAGTGGGATTGGGAACATCTACTTCTAGGTTTTGCCAGAGATTCAGAGGTAGACCATTTTTATGAATCCATTCTATTATGAATACTATTCCACCTCAGTCAAGTTTGATTGTAAAATAGATTTTACAGATTTAACACAGACATTTTTGATTATACACTTTACAAGCACTCCCATTATTATGCAATCTTGTAGTTCTCACACATGGTTGCCCCACACCTTTGTTTGCGTAGCTTCTTACACCACCTGATTTGGGTGTAAGCTAATTTCAATTCCTGATTCTCACAGTTCTTTGGTTTGTTTTGAGAAGTCATCATGTAATAGACTCTAGTTTGGTATCAGTTTTATTTGTTGCGCTCGCATTCAAACATCTGCTGATACATAGTAGAAATTAATGGGGGATTCTGTGATGCATGATTGTGGATTGTGGAAGATGGCGAGGTTATCAGAGCAACCCCAAATCATGATACATCCACCTCTATGCTTTAAAGTAGGTAAAATATTCTTAATGTTACAGTCTAGTTATAATTGTACAATCGTGCACTTGTTGGCAGGTGTCTGCTATTTTTCCACTGATGACATTTTAAAGAGTTTTTGGAGACTTCCTTTTTCGTCCTGTTATCTTATTTCACACAGAACTTGTTTAAATGGCCTCCACTTGTAGACTGGCCTCTATGTAAGGGATGACTTATTGCCAAAATCTGCTACAATGTTCTTTATGAACTCCTCTAAGATTTCTGGGGATCTCACCACGGCCGTCCACTGATGTCTAAAAAGGGCAAAGCTAGCTTTGGATGCTAAAATAGGTCATGAAAAATGAGACTTTGAGGAAAACAAAAGTAAGCTCCTCTTATGTCATGCTCTCAGCTGTTCTTTCACCTTCTCAGACAGACTTTGACTCACACATGTTCGACTTGGATATATGTTTGCACACACACTTTCCGTTTCTCTCCCACTCTCAGACCCCGTCATGGTCTTCCAGCTTCACATAAACACTCACACATGGAAAAGCTAGAATCGCTGCTCAGTGTCCAGCTCTGGGCGGTGTTCCCATCCCTGTGGCCTTTCCCAGAACAGACAATGCTTTGTGTCCCACAAAGGAAGCTCTCATCCAGGCTCTGGGGCCCTGTTTGGCCCTCCGTGGCCCCCTCCCAGATCCCAGAAAGGCCCCACGAAACACCCTACCACAATCTGCTTAGGTGCCAAGAGGAACATCTGTGTGACTCAACCGATGAGACGCTGCAGAGGTTCTCACACTGAGGGGAAGAGTGTTACTTGTATCCGTCTGTGTGTGAGTTTTATCTCAGGGTGTGTAAGACTGTGTGTGTATGTCAGTGTTCATGTGAGCACAAGTTCCCAGGTCCTGGGAGCCTCCCAGTGCAGATAATAAATGGTGTGAGAGGCAAGAGAGAGGCAGCAGTGTAGCCAGACTTTTCCAGTCAATGAACCACGTGCGCAAGTAGCCGTTCTGCCAAGCAGAGACTCTGAAACGGGGTCACACGAACAAGAACAAACAGCTGAATGGGAAGTGGAGGAAAAATGAGCAATTGGTGCGAAATAGGGCTGAAAAGATCCGTTCATTCATGGATGTGACATTTTGAAGGTGTTCAGACGCAGACGTTTAGGTTTGCCAAAGACATTAAATTAACAGAGATCCTCCAAGCATCATATTATCCATGTAGCACATTCAAATCTGATTGGATTAATTTATCACGGCTTCACATGTGTCCTTTATGCATCAAACAGAATCAGATGCAGCAGAAGAAGAGCATATAAATTGACATCTCTGCCACCTAAGGACAGGAATGTGAGGCTACTATAGACAACAGAAAAGAAAACAAAATGCTTTTTGCTCTAAAGTCTCTTTTTCCAACATGTTAACATGAATAATATGAACTACAATACCAAAAAAAATTGGTTTAAGCATGATGTATCTATATATGATTTACATAATTATGTTTTTAACCCATCTGCCCAATATCTGCCCAGTATTTATGGATGTTTTTAAGAAATATTTAAAGATGGCTGCACCCAGTCAACCCTAGATGTGTCTTATTGTTTAAATATACCCAAATGCAGCAGTGAGGCGAGGTTAGTGATTTCAAAATGTAAAACTAACTGAGTTACTTACAACAATAACGAGGATCTGAAAGTGAGTTTCAATACAAGGATTGTATTGACAATAAGGGATGTTTGACTTGATTGCAAACATGGAGTCTTCACAGAACAAGGGTTTACCAGATTTCATCAGCTTAGACAATAACAGCTCCTCAACACAGAATTGTCTCTTACCTCAAGGTTTCACCCCAAATATCATGGTGACTCAGACCAACAGGTAGCCTATAAATGGTTATATTTTTCTGTTTATTAGGTTCCAAACAAAACTTTTTGCCTCGAATTGTTGAATTTCCTGATTCTAAGAAAGTGACCGGGTTTCATATTTGACATAACGTCAGCAAACTCTTCCACATGCGAACAAATCGACATGAGCCACATGTAAGCTTATCACTATCACAAAAGCCACATCAAAATGGATTCTAAACTTGTTTTTCAAGTATAGTTTATATAGTGTACATAGCCTGGGGTCTTTCTGCATTGAGTTTGTATAGGCTTTCAATTTTGGTGGTTAATTCATTAGTATGGGATAAATTTTGTGCCACTAGGAATTTAAATTGAATTTTTTATACCTGAATGTGATCTGAATGTGAATCATTCATTTTGAACCTGAATTGATCATTTTGAATAATTGCTTTTAAAATCTGAATCTGAATAGATTAATTTGAAATTGTTCAGTGTTTAAATTAAATTTTTTGCGCCACACATCCGGGGCCTGACGTCAGGCACAACTAGTCGAACGCAGATGGCAACAATTCGCGTTTACGTCAGCAACTCGTTTACGTTTTCTTTACCTGGAGGGATGTCTAGTGGCCAGCGGCCCAGTTTTATAAAACAAATAAATGAAATTAAGCACCGCATGTATGACAAGAAGCGTCATGTATGTCTTCATGTAAGTCAGGGCTGCTGCCGCTCATCGGCCTGCTGTGCATGCTCCCGCGAGCGGCAATCAGATTCTGGCAGACGATCACTTTTTAGCACGACACCGGCCGCCGCAGGCTGGAAATGATTGAATCGGCCCACCAGGGTTTGTCCCGGTACGCTAGCTGGCCAGCATACCACTGGTCACGTCATATTTCCAATAATTATTTGTAATGAGATGAAACATTGAGCTATCTTTAGCTGCCGCTGCTGTTTATGTTTCAGTATCATGCACGTCGTTTCCTGAGAGCCTGGAATGTCATGATGTGTGTTTTGTTTGGTTCCGTTTCCTCCCTGTGTCTCGTCACTCCGCCTTCATTCACAGCTGTCTGCAATAATTCACTCCTCCTCTCCACCAATCACACCCCGGTTCCACACTATTTAAGCCACATGCAATCATGCACTCACCGCTGGATCGTCTGTTGTTTTCCCTGCTATTCCTCGTTGCTCCTAGC